>CACSLI010000303.1:0-104044 GCA_902706615.1 Meloidogyne luci | reverse complement strand
AAGTGCCCTACTGCCCGTACCTATGGAAGATGGTCCCGTACCTTGGTATATGTAACCGGGAGGTATGAAAGCCCGATCCTATTGAAATATTATTTTGAAAAAAGGGGGCTGTCAGTTCAGTGCGGAATTTTCAGTGTGGGTGTCAGTGACAATTGATCACTGGACATTTGGGTCATGGACAATTGATCACTGGACATTTGGTCAGTGACAATTGATCACTGGACAATTGATCACTGGACATTTGGTCAGTGACAATTGATCACTGGACATTTGGGTCAGTGACAGTTTGTCGGTGGCATTTTGTCGGGGGGGGGGGGTTCAGGAAGGTGGTCTACGTCTAATCAAAGGTCTAAGTGCCCTACTGCCCGTACCTATGGAAGATGGTCCCGTACCTTGGTATATGTAACCGGGAGGTATGAAAGCCCGATCCTATTGAAATATTATTTTGAAAAAAGGGGGCTGTCAGTTCAGTGCGGAATTTTCAGTGTGGGTGTCAGTGACAATTGATCACTGGACATTTGGGTCATGGACAATTGATCACTGGACATTTGGTCAGTGACAATTGATCACTGGACAATTGATCACTGGACATTTGGTCAGTGACAATTGATCACTGGACATTTGGGTCAGTGACAGTTTGTCGGTGGCATTTTGTCGGGGGGGGGGGGTTCAGGAAGGTGGTCTACGTCTAATCAAAGGTCTAAGTGCCCTACTGCCCGTACCTATGGAAGATGGTCCCGTACCTTGGTATATGTAACCGGGAGGTATGAAAGCCCGATCCTATTGAAATATTATTTTGAAAAAAGGGGGCTGTCAGTTCAGTGCGGAATTTTCAGTGTGGGTGTCAGTGACAATTGATCACTGGACATTTGGGTCATGGACAATTGATCACTGGACATTTGGTCAGTGACAATTGATCACTGGACAATTGATCACTGGACATTTGGTCAGTGACAATTGATCACTGGACATTTGGGTCAGTGACAGTTTGTCGGTGGCATTTTGTCGGGGGGGGGGGGTTCAGGAAGGTGGTCTACGTCTAATCAAAGGTCTAAGTGCCCTACTGCCCGTACCTATGGAAGATGGTCCCGTACCTTGGTATATGTAACCGGGAGGTATGAAAGCCCGATCCTATTGAAATATTATTTTGAAAAAAGGGGGCTGTCAGTTCAGTGCGGAATTTTCAGTGTGGGTGTCAGTGACAATTGATCACTGGACATTTGGGTCATGGACAATTGATCACTGGACATTTGGTCAGTGACAATTGATCACTGGACAATTGATCACTGGACATTTGGTCAGTGACAATTGATCACTGGACATTTGGGTCAGTGACAGTTTGTCGGTGGCATTTTGTCGGGGGGGGGGGGTTCAGGAAGGTGGTCTACGTCTAATCAAAGGTCTAAGTGCCCTACTGCCCGTACCTATGGAAGATGGTCCCGTACCTTGGTATATGTAACCGGGAGGTATGAAAGCCCGATCCTATTGAAATATTATTTTGAAAAAAGGGGGCTGTCAGTTCAGTGCGGAATTTTCAGTGTGGGTGTCAGTGACAATTGATCACTGGACATTTGGGTCATGGACAATTGATCACTGGACATTTGGTCAGTGACAATTGATCACTGGACAATTGATCACTGGACATTTGGTCAGTGACAATTGATCACTGGACATTTGGGTCAGTGACAGTTTGTCGGTGGCATTTTGTCGGGGGGGGGGGGTTCAGGAAGGTGGTCTACGTCTAATCAAAGGTCTAAGTGCCCTACTGCCCGTACCTATGGAAGATGGTCCCGTACCTTGGTATATGTAACCGGGAGGTATGAAAGCCCGATCCTATTGAAATATTATTTTGAAAAAAGGGGGCTGTCAGTTCAGTGCGGAATTTTCAGTGTGGGTGTCAGTGACAATTGATCACTGGACATTTGGGTCATGGACAATTGATCACTGGACATTTGGTCAGTGACAATTGATCACTGGACAATTGATCACTGGACATTTGGTCAGTGACAATTGATCACTGGACATTTGGGTCAGTGACAGTTTGTCGGTGGCATTTTGTCGGGGGGGGGGGGTTCAGGAAGGTGGTCTACGTCTAATCAAAGGTCTAAGTGCCCTACTGCCCGTACCTATGGAAGATGGTCCCGTACCTTGGTATATGTAACCGGGAGGTATGAAAGCCCGATCCTATTGAAATATTATTTTGAAAAAAGGGGGCTGTCAGTTCAGTGCGGAATTTTCAGTGTGGGTGTCAGTGACAATTGATCACTGGACATTTGGGTCATGGACAATTGATCACTGGACATTTGGTCAGTGACAATTGATCACTGGACAATTGATCACTGGACATTTGGTCAGTGACAATTGATCACTGGACATTTGGGTCAGTGACAGTTTGTCGGTGGCATTTTGTCGGGGGGGGGGGGGTTCAGGAAGGTGGTCTACGTCTAATCAAAGGTCTAAGTGCCCTACTGCCCGTACCTATGGAAGATGGTCCCGTACCTTGGTATATGTAACCGGGAGGTATGAAAGCCCGATCCTATTGAAATATTATTTTGAAAAAAGGGGGCTGTCAGTTCAGTGCGGAATTTTCAGTGTGGGTGTCAGTGACAATTGATCACTGGACATTTGGGTCATGGACAATTGATCACTGGACATTTGGTCAGTGACAATTGATCACTGGACAATTGATCACTGGACATTTGGTCAGTGACAATTGATCACTGGACATTTGGGTCAGTGACAGTTTGTCGGTGGCATTTTGTCGGGGGGGGGGGGTTCAGGAAGGTGGTCTACGTCTAATCAAAGGTCTAAGTGCCCTACTGCCCGTACCTATGGAAGATGGTCCCGTACCTTGGTATATGTAACCGGGAGGTATGAAAGCCCGATCCTATTGAAATATTATTTTGAAAAAAGGGGGCTGTCAGTTCAGTGCGGAATTTTCAGTGTGGGTGTCAGTGACAATTGATCACTGGACATTTGGGTCATGGACAATTGATCACTGGACATTTGGTCAGTGACAATTGATCACTGGACAATTGATCACTGGACATTTGGTCAGTGACAATTGATCACTGGACATTTGGGTCAGTGACAGTTTGTCGGTGGCATTTTGTCGGGGGGGGGGGGTTCAGGAAGGTGGTCTACGTCTAATCAAAGGTCTAAGTGCCCTACTGCCCGTACCTATGGAAGATGGTCCCGTACCTTGGTATATGTAACCGGGAGGTATGAAAGCCCGATCCTATTGAAATATTATTTTGAAAAAAGGGGGCTGTCAGTTCAGTGCGGAATTTTCAGTGTGGGTGTCAGTGACAATTGATCACTGGACATTTGGGTCATGGACAATTGATCACTGGACATTTGGTCAGTGACAATTGATCACTGGACAATTGATCACTGGACATTTGGTCAGTGACAATTGATCACTGGACATTTGGGTCAGTGACAGTTTGTCGGTGGCATTTTGTCGGGGGGGGGGGGTTCAGGAAGGTGGTCTACGTCTAATCAAAGGTCTAAGTGCCCTACTGCCCGTACCTATGGAAGATGGTCCCGTACCTTGGTATATGTAACCGGGAGGTATGAAAGCCCGATCCTATTGAAATATTATTTTGAAAAAAGGGGGCTGTCAGTTCAGTGCGGAATTTTCAGTGTGGGTGTCAGTGACAATTGATCACTGGACATTTGGGTCATGGACAATTGATCACTGGACATTTGGTCAGTGACAATTGATCACTGGACAATTGATCACTGGACATTTGGTCAGTGACAATTGATCACTGGACATTTGGGTCAGTGACAGTTTGTCGGTGGCATTTTGTCGGGGGGGGGGGGTTCAGGAAGGTGGTCTACGTCTAATCAAAGGTCTAAGTGCCCTACTGCCCGTACCTATGGAAGATGGTCCCGTACCTTGGTATATGTAACCGGGAGGTATGAAAGCCCGATCCTATTGAAATATTATTTTGAAAAAAGGGGGCTGTCAGTTCAGTGCGGAATTTTCAGTGTGGGTGTCAGTGACAATTGATCACTGGACATTTGGGTCATGGACAATTGATCACTGGACATTTGGTCAGTGACAATTGATCACTGGACAATTGATCACTGGACATTTGGTCAGTGACAATTGATCACTGGACATTTGGGTCAGTGACAGTTTGTCGGTGGCATTTTGTCGGGGGGGGGGGGTTCAGGAAGGTGGTCTACGTCTAATCAAAGGTCTAAGTGCCCTACTGCCCGTACCTATGGAAGATGGTCCCGTACCTTGGTATATGTAACCGGGAGGTATGAAAGCCCGATCCTATTGAAATATTATTTTGAAAAAAGGGGGCTGTCAGTTCAGTGCGGAATTTTCAGTGTGGGTGTCAGTGACAATTGATCACTGGACATTTGGGTCATGGACAATTGATCACTGGACATTTGGTCAGTGACAATTGATCACTGGACAATTGATCACTGGACATTTGGTCAGTGACAATTGATCACTGGACATTTGGGTCAGTGACAGTTTGTCGGTGGCATTTTGTCGGGGGGGGGGGGGTTCAGGAAGGTGGTCTACGTCTAATCAAAGGTCTAAGTGCCCTACTGCCCGTACCTATGGAAGATGGTCCCGTACCTTGGTATATGTAACCGGGAGGTATGAAAGCCCGATCCTATTGAAATATTATTTTGAAAAAAGGGGGCTGTCAGTTCAGTGCGGAATTTTCAGTGTGGGTGTCAGTGACAATTGATCACTGGACATTTGGGTCATGGACAATTGATCACTGGACATTTGGTCAGTGACAATTGATCACTGGACAATTGATCACTGGACATTTGGTCAGTGACAATTGATCACTGGACATTTGGGTCAGTGACAGTTTGTCGGTGGCATTTTGTCGGGGGGGGGGTTCAGGAAGGTGGTCTACGTCTAATCAAAGGTCTAAGTGCCCTACTGCCCGTACCTATGGAAGATGGTCCCGTACCTTGGTATATGTAACCGGGAGGTATGAAAGCCCGATCCTATTGAAATATTATTTTGAAAAAAGGGGGCTGTCAGTTCAGTGCGGAATTTTCAGTGTGGGTGTCAGTGACAATTGATCACTGGACATTTGGGTCATGGACAATTGATCACTGGACATTTGGTCAGTGACAATTGATCACTGGACAATTGATCACTGGACATTTGGTCAGTGACAATTGATCACTGGACATTTGGGTCAGTGACAGTTTGTCGGTGGCATTTTGTCGGGGGGGGGGGGTTCAGGAAGGTGGTCTACGTCTAATCAAAGGTCTAAGTGCCCTACTGCCCGTACCTATGGAAGATGGTCCCGTACCTTGGTATATGTAACCGGGAGGTATGAAAGCCCGATCCTATTGAAATATTATTTTGAAAAAAGGGGGCTGTCAGTTCAGTGCGGAATTTTCAGTGTGGGTGTCAGTGACAATTGATCACTGGACATTTGGGTCATGGACAATTGATCACTGGACATTTGGTCAGTGACAATTGATCACTGGACAATTGATCACTGGACATTTGGTCAGTGACAATTGATCACTGGACATTTGGGTCAGTGACAGTTTGTCGGTGGCATTTTGTCGGGGGGGGGGGTTCAGGAAGGTGGTCTACGTCTAATCAAAGGTCTAAGTGCCCTACTGCCCGTACCTATGGAAGATGGTCCCGTACCTTGGTATATGTAACCGGGAGGTATGAAAGCCCGATCCTATTGAAATATTATTTTGAAAAAAGGGGGCTGTCAGTTCAGTTTTAATGCCAGTTCAAATACGCTGGCAATCTAAAAAGATAAAGATAATATTCTTGAGAAATAATATAATAAATATAGACTGAATTTAAAATCAGAATTAAAAAATAAACTCATGAAATATTTAAATTACATATTTATTTAAGAGGTATGTACACAAAAAATAATTTGGTCTTTAAAAATATAAGGTACTTGATGTGATTATTTTAAATTAGGGTTGGACCCGACCGGTTTTAAAACCGTAATTTTTGATAAATTTTTGCCAAAAATTAACCGTTTTTAGAATCGGAAATTTGTTAAAAACCGGAAATTTGTGAAAATGAGTTATTTTATTAAAAATTGCCCCAAAATAAGACCGGTATTTGTTAAAACTCAGAACCGAAAATCGGGTATTTTAAATTAGATTAACCGAAAACCTAAGGTACCGGTTAATAACCGGTTGTGTCCAACCCTATCTTAAATATTTAACATCTTTTCGATAGAGGACGATCTTCCACTTTATAAGCAAAAGTATTCCAAATCTCTTCGAGAGATTCCAAACAAACACATATTAACGTCATATTGTCGACGGAGTCAGCTTCTTTTGCTTTGGCAGCGATAAAATCCGCCAACAAGTAGAATTCTTAAATTTAACAATATTTATTGAAATTTCCTATCTTAAACCTTTAATTGAATGCTCTGTGACGAAAATACGGACTAACTCGAAAATTTGTTCTTCTTCTAGGCAATCCCAAATTCCATCAGTTGAAAGAAATATCATGTAGTCTACCTCATTTTCTGAAAGTGGGTACGTACAAAAATCTGGTTTCGAGCTAATCATCGGCTAAATTTTGTTTAAAAAAATTTTTTATATTAAATTACTTTAGCACGAATATCCCCCAATGAACGGCTTAGATTGAGAACACCATTCAATCGAGGAACTCCTTGAACATTTATAACCATTCCACCTGCTTCTTCTATTCGATTCCGCTCTTCCTACAAAATAATATAAACTGAATGTCGATAAATATCTTAACTGGATTGTCAGGTTTGTGCGGGATCGAAAGCGTCTCAATTCTTCTTTCCTTTAACACCGCTAAAATTTTATGTTTATTTTTAATATCATCGCATGATTTCTAAACCTATTGATGAATCTCCACACCACGCCTGATTAATATCTTTTTATTAATCTAAAATGTCTAAAATATAACCATATAAGCAATTTTCCGCTCCTTCAGGTAAATACAGCTGACCGTTGTTCCGCTTTTGTAATTCTATCAGAAAAAGAGGATTTATTTTTAGAAAAATTCATCCACTTCACTAAGACAACGGTTTGTCAATCGAGTATCCATTCTAATGAAGGCGTCCTCTAAAAGACTTTCTTCACTGCTTCCACTTGAACGTGCATCTAGAAGGCATTCCAAAAAGTGAGCGCTCGCATATGCTGAACAATCAGATCCATTGTGTCCTAGGAAAAGATTATATATGTAATAATAGATATTGTTAAACTACCATCAAAGACAGCGAAGAAAGCATCCGAGCTCGGAAACTGCGAATCAATAACTGAGAACGAGGGCTGAAAATTCTATTTGTTAATTTTTACTTAAAATCTATATACCAAAACAATATGACGATCCTCCATTTTTGGCTTTCGATTTTTTTGCGAACAGAAAGAAATTGCATATCTGTCCCAATCACGAGGTTTTGCTAGATTTATTCTTTATCAAGCAAATTCAATTTCAAACCTGGAAGGTTATGAACTCCTTCATTCATTTCCCTTAAGTACCGCTCAAAACAACCAATTACATTAGAATACCAAGAATCTGCTTCTACTAATTGTAATTTTTAAATTTAACGATACCTTTCTCGGGATCTATTGTCTCTAGTTCATCATAAAATTTCTCAATAAAATTGTAGGCTAACATGTAGGAAGCCCATAATGGAAATCTTCTATAGTAATAGCCGAGTTAATATGGATTTAACAAACAAACCTGAAAACCATGCTCTCAAAAACAAATGAAATGGCATCACCTAAATGATTGAATTTTCTTTAATTAACAATGAATAAACCTTTAGCATCTTGAATATTTGATTTTACAACTAGCGGACGCTGCCTAATGCGAACTGAAGTCGATTTATCATTGAAAACAAAATATTCAGAAATTGCTTTCTTCAATAACTGAATATCATTTTCTTCTAAATAGTCGGACATTAACTTTTAAAGTTATTCTAAAATTTGTTCAATAAAACAAAACAGATAAAAGATATTTAACGAAATAAGTTAATAGAGTAAAAATGAAAAAATTTCTAAAATATTTAATCATACAAGGTTTAAAAAAATAAATAGAAACTCAACCCGAAATTCCTGGATAGATAGTAATTGAAAAACAACTAGAAAGATTGTACAAAAACGAAAGTGTGATCTAATTTAAATCATCTTTATTCTCCTTCTTACTTTGTTTTTCATCAATCTCTGTTGGGGCTAAAGTGATCAAGGCGCCCATATTCTCCCTTAATAACCCAAATGAGTCTACATTTTGAAGCGGTTCACAAAACATAGTTGATTCCAACACCACTATGTATTGGCACGTTGATGGCTGCAAAATAAATAGACTGAAATCTTTATAAATATAAAATACAACCTCTAGCATATAGATGAACACCTTCTGGGAAACAATATCATCTCTACAGCGAATCCGCACTTCACAAGACCTAAAAATCGTTAATATAAGGGACAAAGAATCTTTAAAAAACCTGTGAGCACCATTCTCCTTACAGATATCGCCTTTTGTGTAGAGATTTGTTGCACTCATAACTCTTCCATCTTCGTTGCGCTCAATAACCTTCTCTGGATGTTCTATGGCCCAAGCCTTAAATAAAAAGTAAGAACCAAATTTACAATAACAATTAAATGCACCATATGTACAGCCTTGTCAAAAACTCCCAACAAAATATTTTCGCGCTTTTTGCTCAGTTCAGAGTGGTATTGCATTACCTTGAATAAAATTTTATAAAATATAAACATTGCACAAGAATACCGTTTTTCCGTAACAAACTTCATATTTCCACCAACCACTACCACCATGCAAACAAACAGTTCCACGAAAGAACCCTTTAACAATCTGTTCCAATTCATTTGGTGGAGATTCAGGATCATTAGTCAGCTCCTGTTTCTCTGGGCTATGCTCCTTTGATGCAAGAGATTTTTTCATATCAGCACGTTTTTGTTGCGCAACTTTTTTGATTGATTCAAGAACAGCTGTGAGTTGTCCAAAACCATCTTCTAGGGATTCATCACTAATCTATAAAAAGTCGGATAAGAAATTTTTCTCCTAATGCTAAAGAGCTGTGAAACATTGGGTACTCATTATTTAGTAGTGTTTTCTAATCAATCACAAAATTTGTGAATTTTTGATCGGAGTGGTTTCGTTGCCTTTTTCCCGACAATGAGAAAGAAAAAAGGAGCGACAAAACAAAATTACCATCCCACTCTTACAACATCTATTTAATAGAATGTGCAAAAAAACCTGGAAGAATTTACTGAAAATTTGTTTCGCAGTTTTTACATCAGTCAGTTGTTTTAATAGTGCATATTCTTGTGCATATTGTTTTTCGGCTTCTTGAATTTTTATAACAGCTTTTGGTTTTGGATCCTCAGTATGAAGTTTACTCAATGGGAAACATCTGTAATTAGGAAAAGAATATGAACTAATTTAAAAATAAAAATACTTAATCTCATGTTCTTTACGAGGCATTATTTGAAAGGCCGGATGGGCGCACAATTCATTTGCAAAAACAATTATCTCATAATGGCAAGATGATATTTCCGTGAATGAATAAATATTTTGCTGGGCATTCTGAAAAGAACAAACATTCGAATCTTATTTTCCCCTTATATTTAAAGAAATCGATTACATTAATTATAGAAAAACAAACCTCCTCGCAAACGTATAGCACAACTGTTTGTCGAGGTTTGCCATTTAGATCACATAAAGTTCCGTGTGAGTAGGTAACTAGAAAAAATAAATTTGAGATACGTATTAATATAAATTTACCAGGATAGTAAGCGCGCAACTCATCTCCAATCTTCTTTGTGGGAGGATTCAATTGGTCAAAATTTTTGGCTTCCTGAAACATTTATAGTTTAGGACGCATCCAAAAAATTGATTAGAAATTTTTCAAAGAAAATTCTGCCATTTAATTTTTATTAAAATTTAGAAATGTTATCTTATTTATAAAAACAAATACCACGACGGCAGCAACGCTAACATAATTGCCCAGAAAAAATTCAGTTCTTTTCTTTGTGTCCTTTTCTTCATGATATTGCAATACATATCGTCCATGACAAAGCTGAAAAGGTAGACAAAATTATCAAGTATTTTTGGTAACCTCGTAATTCCAATATGCCTCAAATTTGTATGAACATATGCTTTGGTCGTAGATTGGATTGAGTAACTGTGCGGGTGAAGGACCGGTATATGCTTCAATGCGCTTCTTAGACTAAATAAAAAGTAAAATATAAAAATAAAAATTATATTCCAAACGTAAGTGTTGATTGTAGGTATGAGACAATTGTACTGTTCTTGATCTGGTGAAGTTATCTGAACTAACTTTCCCTCCTTTTCTTCCGGAAACTGGTCAATCGGTTTATATTCAATGCTGTACATCAAACGGTCATCCAATAAGCGTAAATAATCCATATCTATCGTCTCACCATTAAAACATGGTATCAAAGCAAAAAGATTTAGAAAAAAAATTAAGTCAAAAATCATATCTAAAAAAATTCTGAATTTAGTATTAGCTGAACAATAATTACAAATAGACTAGAAAACTAATACTTCATAGACTATTATGGACTAGGGTTGGTCCCCGTCCCCGTCCCCGAAAGTCGGGGAATTTGGGCGATTTTTTGAAAATTCCCCGTCCCCGTCCCCCCCCGTGAAAAAATAAAAAATTTTCCCCGTCCCCCCCCCGTGGCAGAATTTTCCCCGAGCTCTCCCCGAAATTTTTATGCATAACTAAAAATATTTTCTTTCACTTGATATTTCTTTTACTCAGTAAGAGAAATACATTTTCTTTCAAAAATAATTAAATAGGCGGTTGGTTGAGTGGCTAAGGCGCTTGTCTTTATTTAAAGGAGAGTTTGGTTCGAGTACTAATCATCGGTTGAGAGTTATTTTCGGATTATTTTTAACTTTTTTGATACAAGAGACTATTTTAAACCTTTAATATTATTTTTTGAAATTCAAAACTCTTTATTTTTCAGCTGCGGCGCAAAAATAGAAGAAATCTGGCTTAAGGACCTCAAAAATTCTCAAAATTTTCGCCTGCGGCGCGAAAAAAATGAAAATTTTTGGCGCCGAAGGCGCCAAAAAAATTTTTGATTCCCCGAAATTTCCCCGTAAAAATTTTTCCCCCGTCCCCGTCCCCCCCCCCCCCGTAAAAAATGAAAAAATTTTCCCCGTCCCCGTCCCCCCCCGTGGCGCTGCCTCCCCGAAAATTTTCCCCGTGGCCCTCCCCCCCCGTCGGGGACCAACCCTATTATGGACACGCAGCGCCACGGCACGTTAAAGATTTATTCGTAGCCGATTTAAGTAAAATGTCGTAACGTCCAAAATAGTTAATAACGTTGTTCCACAAAATGTCGCGACGAACAAAAAGGGTCAAAATATCGCTGCTGGTAATTTGAGCTTCGGCGATGTATTGACCCTTTTTGGCCGTGACGACATTTTAAATAATTGACGATTTGTACCAAAACTTAAGACGCGTTATTAACAAAGTGACAATGAGTCCGCCTGTTGAGTTGGTGACACGACTCGGGCACAGTGATCCAATTGCACAGTAAGACTTTTGCACATAGGGCATCTGCACAGTGGACAATTGCACAGTAATTTGTGGTTAAGTGGATTTGTGTTAGGTTTTACTTATTGTCATAAGGGAATAAAATGTTACAAATTATTAAAGTACGGACCGATACTATTTTTTTCGATATTTTTCGATATATATTTTTGTATTATCGAAAAAATATCGACCGACCTCTTCTGCCGACCTCTACTAAGTTGATTGGATAGTGCTATGTGATGCGGGGGTTCCGGTTCTGGAACCGGTGCGGTTCCGGTTCCGGAAGCGGAACCGGTAAAGGTCCTGAACCGGTCTAGAACCGATTCCAAAGATACACCACTAATGACGGGTGAAAGGAAAAGGAAGAGAAAATTGAGACGAGTAAAAAAGGTTTTTTCCTATTCAGAAGGATGTATGGTTGATTGGATAGTGTGCTGAGTTCGTAGTTTCGAGGCTTATCTATATTATATATAATAATAATATATCTTATCTATATATAATAATCATTCTCATTAGTGCTCATTCTGGTTCGAACCCGACTTGATGAATGACTAATTAATTGTTTTTCTTTTGAAAACATATTCTTAAAGAGATTTTTACATCAAATACTTGCACACTTCTTTAATAAAGGTCTGCTAGAATTTGTCCAATTGATAAGCGAACGAAAATTTAGAATGACTAAAAAAGAATTAAGAAATACTTAGGTTAAAAAAAGAATTAAGAATTCTAATACAATTTAAGATTTTTTAGTAAAGGTATTATAAAATATTAATAATTTGTAACATTTTATTCCCTTATGACAATAAGTAAAACCTAACACAAATCCACTTAACCACAAATTACTGTGCAATTGTCCACTGTGCAGATGCCCGCTGTGCAAAAGTCTTACTGTGCAATTGGATCACTGTGCCCGAGTCGGAGCGCCGTTGAGTTGTTCAATTTAAATGGGGAAACAATGGAGAATGAACAGTGATTCAGAAATGAAAAAGTTTTACAAAAATGGATTAAAAAATTTATTACTAATGTGAGATAGCAACAAAAATAACATAGAAATTATATGTATGACCCGTAAAAGTAAATATGTTGTATGAGTGAACTATTGTATTCTACTACCAGAATCCTCTGATATGAAGCCTTCATTAGAATAGCTGGGCTGTCCATTTATTAGAATAAACAAGAGTTTGAGACATTGTTTCAAATATTTTGCTGGCTTAAGTCATAATTGATTTCCTCATAAATATTAGAATTTGTTGTTTTGTTATTTTGTGTTACAGGTAATGATATATAACGAGGCGATGAATACTCTGGTATAGAAATATCCCCAAAATGTCTACTTTTCTTATATCTTGAATAAATGAATGAAATCTGTTGAAGGTTTTGACAACTTTCCAAATCAACATTCCTTTTGTTCGTTCTTAAATTATTAGAATTATTAAATAAAAGTAGAAAACGTAGAACATAATAAAGTAAAGAAAGAAATGCCAATAATAAAGCTATTAGAGCCAGTAATAAAGAAATAACATTAAACAAATAATTTTTATTGTTGTTCCGTTGTTTTGAAGATTTGATATGATCGCTTGAAAATCTTTAAAAGTACATAATTAAGTGGTAATACCCTGGAGGATAGCCTCATACACAGAAAGGTAGCCCTTGGCAGGAAGTAATAAGCCCTTGTAAAATACTAACTGTTTATAATCTCGCAACTGTCTCTGGATCCTGTTTTGACAAATTTCACCTTCCCATTGATTTGTACAATAACAGCGAAAGGCATTCATTGAATTAAAACAAATTCCTCCATTTAAGCATGGATTTATCAAACAATCATTGATCTTATCTTCACAATTAACACCAGACCAACCAGGTTTACAAAAACAAACATAGCCCTTTTCATTCAAATTATCTGTTACACAAGTACCACCTTTATTTTTTTTAAATGTAAATAGTTAACTGAAAGTTCTGACCATTTTGACAAGGATTTTCACTACAATATCCCCAAGGCAATTCACAAAGAGGTCCAGTCCATCCTTCAGGACATATGCATTTAAACGAATTGTTGTGAATAGTATATGAAGAATAGTCAATACAAGAACCGCCATTTTGGCAAGGTAAATCAAGACACCCATTTGGAGCTTTTATTTCACAAAAACGGCCAAAAAGACCAAGTAGAGAAGGACACAAACAGCGAAATCCAGGATAGGAAAACGACTGAAAAAGAGAATAAATAAAAAATTATGGCTTCAGAACTAACTGGAATGCATTTTGCTCCATTATAGCATGGTTCTTCTTCACATTTTGTTAATTTTCTTTCACAATTTCTGCCGCCAAAACCGGGAATACATTTACAAGTATAATTTCCTTCAGCATTATTTTGGCATATTCCACCATTTTGACAGGGTGAATTTTTAGTGCAGAAAATTAAATCTTTTAAATTAGAAATTTTCAAAATATTATTTGGATTAACCTTTTTCACAAAATTGTCCTCCCTTTCCAAAGGGGCAAGTACATTCACCAGGTCCCCGACGACAAAATCCTTTACATCTTGAGTTTGGAATACACTAAAATAAATAAAATTTAATTGAAAAGATAATTTTTTGTCAAAATTAGATTAAAATTACTTTTTCACAATTCTCTCCCCAATAGCCAAAGGGGCAAACGCATTTACTTCCAATACATTTACCTCCATTAATACAGAAACAACTTTTAATAGGATTAGAATCATTGTTGTTATTTATGCCATGTTCAGAAATATTAGAAATAGCCAAATTAAAACGTAATTGACCAGAAGCAATAATCAAATTAAAAAATTTAGAAAAAATAATAAACACGGGGAGTGAAATTGTTGGTTTCAGTCTGTGCAATAGTACAAGCATAAGAAAATGATAAGAATTTTTTGCTAAAAGGTTGAATTATAAAATTACTTTATTCACGTAGGAGTTGTTTTTTGGAAAAAACATTAAATAAAGTTTAGAACAACTAATTTAAGCTCAAAAAAGATATATGTAAGCCTACCCGCAGGTCTTTTCCTTTTTCAGGATTTTTCACTCGCACTTAATTAAAATTCTTTGAAGGAAAGTGTTTGGAATACAAATTGAAGAGTTGTGAAAAAGATCTTAATTTATAATTCGATTGAGTTTATAAAACCAGTAAATTAATCTAATCTCGGAAAAGAAAATAAACTTTTATTGGACGAAAAAGACAATTAGGAATTGAGGGAAATTTTTAGTAGGAACTCAAAGGGAGAAATTAAATTAGAAACAGTGGTGCATGCTGGAGAAAATGCTGTGCATTCCAATAAAGAATCTTAAGGTGAGGTATAAAATTAGAAATTGAAACGACAACTTAACCTCATAAAAATTTTACGTCACCTCATAAAAATCAAAGTAAAAATGTGCATTTATGTATTTTTAAATTTTTTACATATTAGGTAGTCATAAAATAGTGTTCGGAATAAAGTTCGCGATATTTAAGTTTTATTTTTAAAAATTTTTGTTCGCTTTTCATGAAGATGAAATGGAAGGAATTTTGAAAGAGAAGTTGACCACACCTGCGCACACAAAAGTGCCAAGATATGGAGGAAAGGCGACAGCTGCAAAGTTAAAAGATGGAGAAAAGTACATAAAATTTAATATAAAATTATTTTATTTCGTGACCACACGAACAATTTTTAATAAAAACAGATATCAAAAATTACTACAATGGAAAAATATATGCAGTAAGGTAGTGTTATTGCCCATATTGCGAAATGGCGATTAGTCTTATGTTTAGGCATTTATTTTGAGAAAGAGAGAGTTGAGATCCTAATGTAAGGCGAAAGGAATGAATGGAACTAAATATCCTCGCGCAAGAACATATGTTGTTGTTCTTGAGTAAATATTATATTTTTCCTTCACATTTATAAAGATTAACAGTACATATGATACAAGGCCATAAGCTAATTGTCTCGATTTTCATATATAATTGCTAAACATCTAATTTGCATAAAAAATCTAAGCAAATTCTAGTTATAGTATTTGACAATAATTTCACTCAATTCGTTTGTTCAAAAAATATGGATCAAAAACACCAAAAGTTTAAAAGAAAAAAAGGATAAACAAACAAATATCAAACAAGGCAAACTTATTCAGTCTTAAGTACTTATATATTGCCGTTTGAAGTTTGACAACGTTATAATCCGTTGTAGTCAAAACCTTTAGTGTAGGTAGGCAAGTCATAGGCAAGTCATAGGCACAAAGGAAAATTTATTAAGGATTAAAAAGTTTTATTTCCAAAATGAGTTAACACAAGTATTTTGATTTTTAGTAAATAAAGTCAAGTTTTCTCTAAAAATGTAACTCAATCACCGGACGTCTCATTATCCTTTGTCATTGCACTAGAAAGCAAAAAGGACTCACCAAAAATCACATTTGAGGTTTTATCAGACTGCACCAGTGTCGCGGACCTTTAATGCAAAATTTATAACCAAAAAAGATATTTTCCCACCAAAGAATTTTCAAAGCAAGCATTCTTTCATGTTGAGTTTTTAAACTATCTTCTGAATGCTCTTCCAACTGGTCTTCTTTAATAAAAGATAATGGAAAGTTCCATATTGGAATGTCAAGAAATTCTTGTTGATTTGTTAACCAAAGTTCGTTATTCCAAACATTTAAAGTTTTAGTTTCATCAAACCCATGAGAAATAGGTGTAGCAAAGAAACAAAATGAGAGACTTTGGTTACTTTCGAAGGCAACTATAAAAATTTAAATTATTCAATATACGGAATTTTAATTTAAAAAACCTGTGTTTGTTAATGACATTAATGTACAACCATTTAACTCCACAAGTTCGTTCCACCTCTTATTCTTAGCTTCGTTAACTGCAAGGCTATTAAATTCTTCTTGCAAGACATCGCTTTCATCCCCTTTCTTTGAGGTATTTGATTTGCAAAAAAATGCAGCCAGCCGAAGCACTTTCACGTTAGTAAAAGGAAGAGTTTGAGATACAGCATTCTGCAGTTTCAACAAATATAAACCAACGTTAGAGTTCAACAGTTGAAACGTCGAAGAAAATAGTCTTTCTATGGTTCGAATACGTATTGTAAAACGAAATTGTCTACAATTATTTCCATCAGTGTAGAGAAAAAGAAAGTAGAAGAGCTGGGACCAATCGGCTGGCATTTTTATATTGTGCCAAGCACGAAGTGCAATACGAAGACTAAAATGAGAAAATTAACGTTAGGTTAAAATTAATTTTATAAATAACCTTGTTCTATGTCCAACTTTCAAAGGATTTGCTTTGTTAATTTTTGTACAATTGAATTTAGCAAGAAAAGCAGTTCCTTCAGATTCGGATGATACTGGATAGGGCTGATCGGCAAATGTTGGACATCGACATGGAATAAACTGAGCGCTTATCCAGCAACTTCGCTGCTTATTGTCAGAATTAGATGTAGGTGGTAAATTTGGTTCGCTCACAGAAACTAAATAAGCTCAATAATAGCTGAAAAATAAGATAAACTATTAACCTTGTTCAGGCCAGTTCGTACAGACCACCAGTCTTTCAACTGGACATTGCCCAATGTTCTTGACCTCAAGCACAAGTTGTAAAATCTGATTAGCGTAAGCATCGAATTGAATAGAATCAGAAGTTGCATGTATCAAATGTTTATTCTCGTCAGAAAGATGGAATGCCAACAGCGGTGAGGGAGTAGGTTGAACGAAAAACTCAAGTCTATTGTCTGAAGCATACTGCTTTGTTCTACGCTAAAAGGTAAATTTTTAGTAAAATTTTGCTTTCATAATTGCCTGTTCTTTTGTCATTGCAAGACGTGGTCCACGTAATTTAATAGGAATGAATCCAAGCACACTTAATAATTTACTCTCTTCATTGCCAACAACGCATAAGTTATTAGAAGAAGCATTATTCTCAAAATCCTTATTATCAATGATTAAAGTAGTTGGAAAAGGGACGCACAGTTGAAAACGAATTCCTTCCACTCTAAAGGATTGAACAATTTCACTGTTTGGAATTGCCTGTAAATCAACAATAATCTCGGTATCTGAAGATTCTTTTGATCGATCTTCTTCAGTTCTAAAACAAAGTGGTTCGTTTGAATTTCCAGGTAAATTAATATCTTGATTTGATAGTCTAAAGAAGTCATCATCGGAATGGGTGTTTCCATTTCTATGTTTAGAAACCTTCACCTTTAAAGAAAAATTAAAATTGGTTAAGTTTAAATAACAAGGCGTAATTTAAATAAAGGACAATAAAGAAAACCACTTACATCACAAATTGAAAGCTTTAAATCACGCAAAAGTAATGGAAAGGGAAAAGGATTATTGAATCTGGCAATAAAACTTTTGAAAAATTATTTAAAAAACCTCAAGCGCACAACCAAAGGCTCGTTTCTTGGTAAATAACATTGCTTATTGTTGTTTGTATATTCATTTAAGAATAAAGTTGGAGGTGAATTCGGAAGGAAGGCATCAACTCCTTTACCAGCACATTCAATAAGTTCATTCCAGACTTGAATACAATCAACATTTGAAGGGTAAACTATAAATACTTAAATTAAAGTGTTAAATTGTAAGTATTTACCTTCGTGTGAAAATCTTCCTATTTTTATGAAGGGATCTGCAAAATTTTGACAATCATGAATAACAAAATCTGACATTCCAAGCCCAACGAATGTTGTTACCCTCCTCAAATCAACCAACAGGTTAATCCAATCCATGCAAACTGGATCGCTTGAATCTCGACTGAAAAAATGTTTTAAATAAAAAAATCTTAAACCTGCTAAGTAGCTCTACATATCTGGCGAACGTTTCAATTTGTTTGTTAATCGGTTGGGGACTAGGTGGCCTAAGTATTCTGAAAATTATTAATCGTTGGTGCTTTATAAATATGTAAAATACCGAACAAGGCATTCCAAAATTGCGACAAAATTGTCTTGCGACTCGAAATTAACATTCTTTAAACCAAAAAATTTATCGTAAAAATTAACCTTGTATTATTACTCACACTGGCATTAGGCATGTTTTGCGTCTTGTCAAACCAATCTTTTACCATAAAATCGGGAGACGACATTGAACATTATTTGTAGAAAACAATAGTGTATGCAACCAGAGCAATGCTTAAAATGTAAGGTAGGTACTCTCACAAATCTTTGCAGTGTAAATTATGCGGCAGAGATGATTGAATGAGAAAAATTTAATGCTAGTGTTTTAGCTGTTAGAACCAAAGTCGTAATTTTAATTTAAAATAACTTTATCACAATAATAAATATCTAAAGGCATGAGATATATTGATATAAAAGATAATCATCTGCCCATGCCCAGCCTTTTCCCGTAAATGATGATGAATGTAGAACTTCTGAATATAGACGACGAGATAAGAGTTTTGAGCGACTCAACATTTCTGACGAAGTTTTCTGCCTTTTAGAGGCGAATTTAAGTACATGAGTTCCCGCAGTTACCTAAATGTGAATCAAATATAAAATAACAATAGAAATCAAACCAGATAAAAAGCTATTTTGCGTCGCCTGTTTCCAGCTTTAGAGAAAATCCTTGCTGAATGTTCCAAAAGTACAGCTCCAATCAAATCAGATAGATCCACTAGTTCAGGTAATGTATTAAATAGAATGAGTTGTTGAGCAGCCTCTGAATAAAGTTCAAGCTGCGTTAGTATTATTACACTGTTCATGAGTGCACGTAATGCCAAATAAGGTTGTCTGAAAGGATTCAAACGAAATGAAAGATTTAAAACAAAAAACAACAAACCTGAAGACATTTGCATATAAATTAATGGCGTTGTTCAAATATCTTTGTGGATAAAGTTTTCGTAAGTTGGCCAGAGCAACCGATCTTAATGTCGGATTAATAAGTTGTTGTGAAAGTTGTTGCCAAGAATGCAAGAAGGCAGAAATACCTGCCATTTCTAAACAGCCAATATGATGTATCTGCAAAAAATTTATTAGAACAATTTTAATACATAAATAGATAAAGTGCTAAATGCATAAGAAAAATATTTGGATCATATAATGTGAAAAGAAACCCAGGCCTGTTCGCTTGCAAATTCCTTCTTCAAAGACTGATAAAACTGATTTGCATATTGGTATAGTCCAAAGAGGAAAGCTAAATCTGCTAAACGTCTTGCTTGATATTCAACACTCTCGGTTGAAATATTAACAGAAATTGGCAGATTAGTTGAAGACTGGCTTTGACTTAATTGTTGCACATTAAAGATAGGTGTGGGATTTGTATTGGTTGTCGCAGTTTGAAGCCATTTTTTCATA
Source organism: Meloidogyne luci (assembly GCA_902706615.1). NCBI lineage: Eukaryota > Metazoa > Nematoda > Chromadorea > Rhabditida > Meloidogynidae > Meloidogyne > Meloidogyne luci. The sequence goes on along the minus strand of CACSLI010000303.1, from coordinate 84,223 downwards.
GAGCTAAATGTGGTTTTAGCTAAACTTCTTTTATTGAGCAAAAATTCATTTTGGTCTGATAGATGTTTCTCCACGAAAGGAACTGTAATGTTAGAAGATGGCAAGGATGGAAAGATTAATTAGTTTACCTAGCGCGTCTCGAACAAATTCCTCGACAAATTTCTGCAAACCCAGCCGGTCTTCAACAGACAACCATTGACCTTGAAAATTGAATTAAGGTTTTAAAATTTATTTGTAAATTTAAACCATAAATTTTGTTGGTCATCTCGATGTCATGATCGAAAATATTTTCACTTGATATTTTTGAAGTTAATTTATCACAGTTTGGTAAAAATGCAGTTGTAGAGTTGGTAGATCCAGAAGTAATCTTAATTGTATTTATAATCAGTGTTCATATAATCACGTAGTTATATAATCCTGTGCTAACAAAGGGAGATTTTTACTAAAAATAAAACCTGTGCATAAGTCATAGGCGATTTTGTTATAGGCAAATTATTTACAACAGATGAATGTTCTTTTTGGAGAAAAGTTGAATTTATCTGACCAATGCTAAATTCTGCATTGGTCGTGAATAAGGAAGGATTAACAGACGTCGTAGCTTCATTATCATATGAAAGTGCTGGTGAGGAAGAAACAGGAGGAAGATAAGTTGGCTGTTGTTGTCGGGTTAGAAAATTTGTAATATTATTTTGGGACTGAAAATGTAGATATATTACTACTTTGATACAAAAAAAGTAAATAAAAAGAATACCCCGGGTTTAGTATCATTTGAAGAATACAAATTTTGTTTGGCTAGTTTAAGACCCGTTTGTAAATTTTCTTGAATAGGATCAACTAATAGCCTCCAAATATCAGGCATACTGGTATAAGTTGAATCAGAAGGGTTTGCAGAATTCAGAGTAATAAATGAGCAAAATTTTTCGCCATAACGCTCGCAAACGGCCTTAAGTATTTCCTCATATCTGTATAAAATAAAAATTTAATTGAGGAAGGGGGGTCAGAAACAGATTAAAAACCTTTGTTTGTCCAGATCCTGTAAAGAATTGTCATGAAGTAGTACATAATACTTGAGCACGTTGGGAAAAAACCACTTTGGAGATACACAATGGGCGGGTGAAATACGTTTTGCTGTTGAATTTCCGCCTTCGTTTTGCTTAAAAATAAAAATTGAAAACATTAGTAAGCCAAGAACTGAGTATTTAGAGAATACCTGTTCCCATTGCTGCTCAGCTTGTAGTTCTGCAAGTTTATTCAATGGATCTGAATCCGCTGTAGAAACAACAAAAATACAGGCCAAATAAGTACGCAAGAATTCATGTTCTGAAGGTTCTAGCCAATGTATAAATGTTTGGTAAAATGAATTGGTGAGTATGCTATTAATGCCTATTTCTTCTTGGTTATTTGTGGATGGAATGGAGCATCCAGCTGAAGAAAGAATGCTCTAAAAAATTAAATTGAAAAGTCAAATTTTAGAGTTATAAGATTAAAATTGTACCTCTTGAATGACATAACGAAAGACGGTATGGCTGAGCAAAAACCCGCTGCGTCGTATGTCACGCACGTCTAAACGAAGTTTGTGTTCATGCTGCTGTTGACTGATTGGATCCTTAGAAAATAAAAACAAAACAAACTTGTCAGGAAATAACGAAGTTAATTTTGAAGCTGAATCCTTTCACTTCACGTCTCCATCTTCCTCAAACCTTAATCGTGGCTTCAGAAAATAGTGTGACTTTGAGGAAGAAAGTCTGAAAAGTATCTTTTGAGGAGGGAAGTGGAGAGAAAACGGGTAACCCTCAGCTTCAAAACTACTATGAATAAACCTTTATTTGGATTAATACGCTGGAAAAAGGCAAAAGCATTTGTGCGAAGTCTAGTCCATTCTTCTCTGCCGATTCATGCGCTGAATGGAAGCTCAATTTAGTTTATGACTAAAGGTAAATTAACCTGAATGAGAGGTATAAACAGCAATTAAAGGCCTTAGAAGTTCACAGTGTTCTCTTAAGTCGAGCATTTTACATTTATTTCTAAACAATTTAATTATTGCGTATACAAACTAATGACAAATATCAAGTAAAAAACAAATTTTGATTAACAATTAAATTTCAATTAAATTTACTGGAAATATTTGAAGTGGTGAAAAAATAGCAATTTATATCAAAAACATATTTAGGAGATTTCTTTTAAAATTTTAAAAATAAAAAAGTAAAAAGAATGACTTAAAAATTAAAGAAATGACTTTAACGTCATTTCAAGCAAAAACAATTGTGAAGATCTTGTTTGTGGATTGCCGATTCGAATTAATATGCTATATGATTCAAAAAAAACCCGTTGATGCGCATAACTATTCAATTATCATCTTCATCATATAGGCAGTCTTCGTCGTCCGGGAAATACTCATCATCAGCGATAACATTCTCGTCCTAAATTTGGTATTTTTTAAATTTAAATGTCAATTAAAAAAAACAAGATTCAGCTTTACCTCATCTTCAAAATACAATTGATTGTTGTAAATTCCAGTGCCGCGAACACCTCCACCCTTTTCCATTGTGTCAACATAACGCCCCTTTTTAGATGGTAGAATTCCTTGACTTTTTTCCGAACTACTGCCAAGAAAATGTTTCGTCTGTTGTCGAGGACGTTTCCGCAAATGTTTGTAAGAATCAGCCATAAATTGAGTTTCGTCATCAAGATTTACTTCTACCCCAAGATCTCTTTGATATGAAAACTCCTTCAAGAAAGGATAAACACGCTGAATACTTGTGATCAAATCAAGCTCTGATGTTGCTGAAAAACACATAATCAAAATCAAAGTTATTGAAAAAAAGTTAACCTCCTGAAATTGTTATTGATCCGGTTGTGTGAACACGCAAATATGACTTTGGATCCCGAAGAGTCCACTCGAGACCGGGCGCTAATTCTGGTTCATACTTTGCGCCCTCGCCGCGGTATTTTCGGGCCACTTCATCTATATGAATAGAAAAAGGAAGTCGGCACGTGGCAAAAACGTTAGAGACCCGGTACTTGCGTATGCAAATACGTTGATCGAGTTTATTCATTCCACGCTGAATCATTCGTGCAATTTGACGTGATGCACGTTTACATTCTATTTCACTTAAAATAAATTACATTTATTTAAAGAAATCATTTTTCTAGTTAAATAAACCAAACAAAGTTCAATGAACCCGAAGAGTATAAAAATCAAAACTCACCTCTTACAACGAAATATCACCACTTTACCACTGTTGAAAATTTTTACTGTACAATCAGGATCACGTAATTGCTTGACTAAGACCTAAAATTGAAACGAAAAGTTTAGGAATATTATGAATTCATACTCCTTTGAAGCGGTCATAGTCCACATTTATACTGTGATATGCCAACAACCGTAGATCGATATGCATTGGAAGAGTGTAATTACAAAGAATGTTGTGCACCTCAAGAATTTTTTAAAAATAAAACGTTAAACAAATGTTTTTCAAAACGTAATTTAAAATTAAAAACCTTAATATCAATAACAGTTCCATCGGAAACTTTGGCTTGTAATTCGTTGTTCGGTGACGTTGGAGCTATTATAGGAGAAGTTTTGAAGTTAACATCCGTATCAATCTTCATCATTCGTTGCTTATTAACTATATCCTTGCTAGAGATCTCCAATTCATTTGAAATATCATCAGAATGTTGTTGATGGCCGTTAGAAGAGCTTGGAAAAGTACAAACAGTGTTGATAGTGACGTCCATAAAACTGCTCACGTTTTAAATAATTTCCTAAAAATGTTTAAGCTAAAAGATGGTAAACTTCGGCGCAGCCAGCAAACAATTGGGGAAACGGACACCTTGTCGCGGGCCACTATACCGCAAGCCCACTTTATCGCAGGCCACTTTGTCGCAAAATTTCCTTTGATTTTATTTTAAGACTGGCCTAAACTTTTCTCGCCAAGTGCCGAACTTCATCCCACGGCTACCACGAAGGGAAATTTGTAAAGGTTTAGATGAAAAAAAGGACCTTTGCGTCAAAATGGCCTGCGACAGTGGCCTCAATTGGAGTGGGACGTTTCAGTCTCGCCGTTTCAGGCCATATTTTTATTTTGAGCCATCTTTTCGATTCGTATCGATTTAAATAATATTATTAATCAAAAAATTATTAACCCAGACAAGATCCGAACCCAGATTACCTATATTACTAATCTTCGCTAAAATTGCATTTTCTTCTGTCCAATTGTCTTACTGTCCGATCATGCCACATTCGGCACTCAACTGTCCGCACTTGCTCTGACGGTTGAGTCCTACCACTTGAGTACAGAATTTCATTTACGAAACATTAGGCTTTTTTAATTTTAGCTTCTTCTACGTAGTATTTCGTCACATCTACACGCTCGGAATTTTATTTTGAAAAGGATTTTTACTACATATTTAATGCTAAAATTTTTACATGATCTTTCTGAACCGGTAGGTTTTTTAACTTGCACTATTATTCTTTAAATTCATCTCTTAGTTGGTTCCACCTAAAGAGACTTATGTGCAAGACGAATTCTTTGGCGTTTATTGTCTGGTGAGCAAAAGTGTCGAGAAAGTTTACAAGGTATCTTATTATTATTTGGAATTATTTTCTGTTTAACAATTTCCTTTTTTTAGAATCGCTGTTATATTGGCTACACTGTAGACCCTAACAGGCGAATTCGACAGCACAATTCTGGCAGAGAACATGGAGGAGCGAAAAAAACTGATAGCAAAGGACCTTGGTATAATTTAAAAGACTTTATACATTTTAGTTTTAGAACTTAATTTAGGGATATGGTTTGTATAGTCCATGGCTTTCCAAATGCAATTTCTGCTCTCCAGTTTGAATGGGCTTGGCAAAACCCAGATAAATCAAAACGACTCAAACGTCGTTACATGCAAAAAGATCGAAAAGAAACTCCTTTTGCTTTTCGCTTTCGAATTGTTATTCAAATGTTGAACACACGACCTTGGAGAGAATTGGCATTGACTTTTAGGTTTTTACTTAATTTTAAGAATATACAAGTTAAAGTTCAGGTGGCTGATGAAGGTAATGAAAATCTATGTGGAAATTCTTATTATTTAGGAATATGAAATTCCTTTCAACCACAACTTGACCCTACCTCCTCACATGAAATTGGCTTATGGAAAAGTGCAAAAATCATCGGTGTTGATTCCGATTGAGTTGAATGCATACACAACGTTAAGAAATTGTGAAGTTTGTAAATCTTCAATCCCCCAGGTTTTTTCAAAATTAAAAAGGTGTTTCTTTGTAAGTAATTTGTTATTTGAAGATAATACAAGCTCTGAGATGTCCAGCATTTGAAGTTTGTGGTGCGCATTTCCATGGTTTTTTTATATTTAATAATAATTGACAATTTCTTAAATTTAGCTTCTTGTCTTGCTGAGCGTTGCTTAGAATCTGAAGGACATTTGGAGGAGAAGGTTTTTCCAGTCTCTGGGCGGTGTCCAAGATGTGCTGTTGATTTTTTATGGGGAGATGTTGTTAGAGATCTTAGAGCGCTGCTTCTAATACAGGATTCTAAACCGATGCACGAAGGCATGAAAATTGCAGATGGATTGATCCCTAAGAAGATCATTAGAAGTTGATTTTGTAATTTTTACTTTAAATTTTCTTGCATAAATTATTATGACAAAAATTACTACACGTGGCTTTCACAAATTATAGGTCTTACAAGGGAACCTCTCGAGCTATGACCACAATTTTTAGTATAATTTTTATTTAAGGACTTTTAGTCATATCTCGAGAGGTTCCCTTATTAGCTAGGGCAAAATACTAGACTTTAGAGAAGCATTTTAAGTAATTATCCGATTATTATAGCTCCCTCATTTTCTGTAGAGCACAATTTCTGAACAAGTAATTTCTTTAAGCGACAATATTGAAGTCCGAATGTAGTTATTAGGAGTACGAACTTAAAAATTAAACATAAAATAACAAATGTCAAGCTTTACCGTGATTGTAATCAAAAAACTTGCTACTGCGATTGCTAAAACCTCAAAGCTTCCAAACCTCTGGGAATCTAATGAATAGATCTGGGGCGTGGCTGTGCCATATTCTCCATTCTTTATCGGAAACACACGGATGAATGGATCTAAATACGATTCTTTTCTTTTAATTGTGTCAAACCTCTTCCAGCCATGCGCTCGTCCTTGCTTCTTTCAGCCATTCCATTACTTGTTCTCGGTACAACAGTTAAATCTAAAAGAATTTATCTGACATTTTTACGACAATTATTCTATCATCTTTAAAATACCCTCATACCAGCGCTCAAATCTGTCTCCATTCGGTTGTTCAAGAATTCAAGAGCGGCATTTCTACCCGCACGACTATGGTTGTTAAGTGACGGTTGAAACGTGTCTCCGAGAAGTTGCTCATCAACTACACTCTCATTGTTATTTGTCGTTAAAATCGGACTGTCTTTTAAAGAAAGCGAGGATTTGCTTTAAAATAAAATACTCAATTTTAAAAAATATCTAGAAAACCTGTGGAGATGCCCTCTTCTAAAAATAGGCAATTCTTCATGAGAATCTATAGGCACAAATGAAGGCGAAGTTGGTGAGTCTGGAAATCTAAAAAGTGATGATTCTACTAAGGAATATGAAACTTAATCTTACGGTGATCCAACTTTTCCTTTATTACATTGTGGTGGTGAAATCCTAAAGGAAATATTAACTTATTAAAATTATTTTTTGCTCACCCATCACATCCACCATCTTCTCTAAAACAAAGTTGGATAGTACAAGTGAAGAATAATTGGATTCTAAAAATTGCCTTAAAATTAGTTTTTGAAGGTTGATGACATGTACCTGTCGGCATAACGAAATACATGTGTATGTGCATATGCGGTGAATGCCTTCTCATCATAAGAAATTTCTGCAAGGAGTGAACGATCGGTGACACAACTGAGAATTAGAATGAAGGTACAAACATTTAATCAAATTTCTGAGTTCTAATTACCCTCTTTCATCGATAAGATCAAATCGGTTCTTTCCATGTCCATCGTCTACAAAGCAAGAGTGGATTAATAATCCATAAAGCCATCCAGCAATTGGATCGCATTGCCATAGATGTGTGATCGGCTAAATGTTAAGACGATAAGTAACACGAAAAAAACATTTCAATTTGCCTCTCCAATTGTTGCATATTTCATGAGAGGACCATCCACTCCACGTTGTTTCAGCTATATTTTGATTTAAATTTTATGTGTAGATGCAATTTTGTGTAGATGCAATTTTTAAAATTTACCTGATATGAGCAATGCGGTAATGTGAATTCATGCTCGACAATAGAAGTTACCAATGGGCTAAATTTTAAAAATTAAAAATTCTCTCGACCACCTAATATAACCATCACCTAACATCCAGAGCAGTTTCAATAGATTTTACCGCCTCCATGAAGAAGCAGCGGATGTTGAATGCCCGGTCAATACCCGTGAGAAAAATTGGATGAAATGATACAACAAGCGTGAAAGAATAGCTGACACCACGGGGATTTAACTGAAAAACTGTAATAAAAAGAGAAATCATGAAATACCAGTCGTTGCCGCCGCATATTACATTGCCCAAAACGAATAGTAAAGTCAGCACCACGAGAATCCAGTGGTCCGTCAGAATCAGACCCCCAATCCTTAGCATAACTGTGGACACATTCCGGCTGGTCAACCTAATAGTTTGAATCACTTGACCAATTAATCGGTGGTTATTTATTTCTAAAACTTAATTTACCTCATCTTCAACGTACAACCTGAAAGATCAAATAAAGATTTTCGAATGTAAAAAACAAACCTTCCATGGAATGGCTTCTCCATTCGAATCCACACCTAGAAAAATTGAATAATCCCAGTTAATTGTAATTCCTAGCAAAATCTAAATTCCCTCGACATACAGTGATTGATTCTACTCCACAATCAACTCTTGGCTCTGCCAGAACAGCATTTTCCAATTCAGGAAACTGCCCGTTGCATATTCTCATTATCAAATTTAGTAGAAGCATAAATTCAAACATTAATAAAGTTATCCTTAAAGCAGTTATATTCTGGCCTTTTCTATTAAACATTTGAACGATGGTTGAAATATACTTGATGAATAAGAATATTTCTATTTACCTTGAACTATAACAATGATTTTATCATACTTGATCAAAATTTAATCCAGGTAATAAAACTAATGGTCATTACTAATTGCTAGGACACGACTGAGGTAAAGCAACACTGGGCAGGATTCATTCCTATCTTTAATGAGTGGCAGTATGATGACCACAACTAGTTAAATTCCGGATCTTCTGCATAATATGCAAAAAAATTATGGACAGATCACGGCGCTATACAATAATTTTTAAAGAAAAGACGCTCATCGCAAGGCAATTCATATGCATTTTTTCGCCTATTAATCGTTCTTTTCAATAAGAAAATGGACAAAAAGCATATTGGCGGCACAAAGGCAACTGAGGATAAGAAAAACTCCGAGCAATGGAGAAAGAACTAGAATTTACCTTCAATCTTTAAATTCCTATTATTAAATTATTATATTTTTTTAAACCAGATCCCTAAAATTATAAAAATTTACTCACATCAGTATTTAATTTTTAATAAATTATATTTTTAATAATTATTTAAACTATTTTTTTCATCTGCTTACTCCAAAACATTGTGATCGTCTGTTTCTTCATCTTGTGGGTAAAGATTGCTGGGCCTTCTTTGAAAATGAACTAGATGAGAAAATTTCTTATGAAGAATTTCATAAAGAACTCCTTCAGAATCATCTCCGCATTGCAGTACTTGCTCGCATAGAGGAAGAACCTAAAAAAATAATTATCTTTATCCTACAAAAGAAATCTAAAAATTCTCTAGAACATTTCAATCTTTACCTGAGAAATAATAAAACGACTTGAACAATGATGCACAATAGAAGAATGCATTGTTGAAGTTAAATGAGACAATTCTAAATTCCAAATCTCACAGATAAATGCATTGGAAATTTGTTGCAAATGTGGAGAACTATTTAATAAAGCCAAATCCCTACCTAAAACATTAAAATTATTATTATAATTAGAATTAAATTACTAACTCAATTGAAGAGCAATCCGAGCAAACATACAAACATTCTGAGAAACATTAAGTGCGTATCTATACTTGTAATCTGGAGACGGCGATTCTCGACAGATTGCCTAAAATACAATAAAGTAAAATATTGTGAGATATTGAAAACACATACCCATTCCATTTGAAAACCAATATCTGACATCTCTTCCAAGAAACGAATCAAATTCTGATCAGAATCAAGTGAGAACGGTGTCCATCGTTCTTCCTTGAAATTCAAAATTAACAATTTTAAAATAAAAATATATACCGAATTTCTTAATTTAATGCTTTCTAAAATATTGTCAAAATTCGCTTGAAGTGCTGTTCGTAATGAAGGGGCAGCCAATCGATTAATCTCAAAACTAAGGTCTAATCCTATATAAGATAAATGTGAACATTTTCCAACAAGTATGCGCCATGTGTTTCTGAAATATTTTTTAATAAACTTTTTTAAGTCAACTTCTAAAAAACCAAAAAAGGTAAAAAACTAACGTTAAAACAGCCATCGTAGGTGCCACTTCAATCACATTTTTTCTAATAAGTGAAAGTAGGATCCCCAACTCGCGAGAAGACCAAGCAATAATTAAACAAAGTTGTTTTGGATAAATGGATAATTCTGTACATACCTAATTTTTATAAATAATTAAATTTATCTTCCAAAATAATTACCTCGACTATGTCATTAATAAACAGACCGGATACTTGCCGAACATATGAGAGCGGTTCTTCGCTTATCTGAAAACGAAAGGATATTAGAAACGCAACTATCAATAGTTTAAGGAAATTTTCAAATTTTTTGGAATCTTGTGGATTAAAAAATAATTTACTATGAGTTCTCTTGCAGCAGTCCTGAGAACAGCGCTTCGTTTCTTTAGATATAACTCAATAGCATAAGTAGAACGACCAAGTGCGATAAGTTGTTGAAGTGGCTGCGCCAATACCTTAGAACCACCATAAACAGAACTAAATCGCTTCAAGTCATCTGTTAGTATTTGAACTACCTAAAATAAATAAATTAACAAGACGACAACCAAAAAAATATTTAAACCTGTTTTTCAATTGCTGCAAATCTGGCGTTTAGAGCAGCATCGCTATATGAGCAACTTTTCCATTCCATCAACATTTCAACTGCCTAACAATAAGAATGTTTGATACCTATCGATTACCTTCATAACAATTTGGGACTCATAATGGTTAGAGCAGTTCATTTACGTTCGTCAAGAAAGAAAGATTGAACTAGAGATTATGAGTCCAAAAAATTTGTACATAAAAACTGTGGGGATGACCGATAAGTTCCAAATTATTATTAGAATAATTATTAAACCCCTCAATCATTATTAAACCCTCCATCACATTCGGGCATAATTTCCCAAAAAAGTATCCAACATTAAAGAAAATTGAAAAACCTCTTCCATGTGTCTATGTGAAATTACATCTTGAAGTTCATTAATTAAATCATTTAGCCAAACAGAATCTTCTATTGACATCCGTCTCCGTTTTCCGAGTTCACTTTGCTTTCCTTCCTCAATCTCCTCTTCTTCATCAATTTTTTCATGAAGATTATGACTTTTCTTATTTCGAACATTATCAGATGTTGATGCACGTGTAGCAATTGTGTTAAGAATGCTTCGGCGCCGAGCTAAAAATAAATTAATTCATGAAAAATTAATGCCAAAAAACCTCGGATCGTTGCTTGTCTAACAAGTGCCCGTTCTTCATGTTGTTTTCGTTTTGTTTCCTCAACAGATTCAAGCCAATCGCGTTTAACTCGAGCTAAAAACCAAATATAAACAGAAAACCAACTGTTTAAAACTATTAAAAAACCCACCATTTTCGCAACGCAAGTATAAATATTCAGGAAAAACAAGTAGCTGGACAATATTTTCGGATGACTCATCAAAATTTGAGGGTGTTCTTTTAACATTTATTAAAGCAAGTGAATCCAAGCTGTAATTAGCTGCCTGAGGAAAATAAATTCAAATTTTAAGTAGAAAAGTAATACCAAATGAAATGGATGTTTTTGTTGACCAGTTCCACTGTCTGGGTTTGGATGTCCAATTAGCAAATTGTTACTGAGAAGAACTGCATAAACAGTGTGTTTTGGTTTGAACGTTTCTGAATCCAATAACTGAAGTTGTCCTTGTAAAAGAATACGCTCCTGCTCACCAGCCGAGTTTAAAATAGGCTAAAAATGAGCTGTTGGTAGATTATTTATTTTCAAATTTAAATTCGATTTTAATTTTCAAATCTAATATTTTCAAATTATAGGGTAGTTTTTATAACTTAAAATTACAAACTGCAATGTCATCCATCCGATTCATTAATATCTGCAGTTGATGTGTTTGTTGACTACTTAATCCTGAACTAGTAGTAAGTGATGCACTACAAGATGAACGCTTCTCAAGTCCAGTCATTTCCATTAGTCCTTCCAACAAATGTCGTTGATCAGTTAACAACGTCGAGAGCTGGTAAATTTCCTTTTCCAATTCTAAATTGGATTGCAAGTTAATTAAATTTGATCTAGAAACTAACTTGAGATCTCCTTAGACGTATCAATAAATTGTTTATAGTGATCAAACACGATATCTTTTATCTGGTCTGCCGCATTGTTTGACCGGGCTGTAAGAGATTGACGCAAATTGTGAAGTTTCTTAGCCTCTTCTCCAGGGCGAACGGAACGTAAAAAATCGGCAACATCTAAGATTTAATATTAAAGGAAATATTTAAAAAAGTGATTAACATTCTGGTGCATTTAATTCTCCAGAAGTAAAAAATTCTGAATCATTGTTAACATTCTCCATAAGAATATCTGATAAATTACTAGAAAATATTAATATTTTGTTATAAAATTTTTTGGAAGAAGAACAAATAAAAATTTAACAAAATAGACATTTTCCTAAAGCCCCGTTTTGACGTTTCCATCTTGGTGCAAATGCTCGACTGCAACATTCAAATTTCTAGGTTAAAAAAGTAGGTTTTGTCAGGATGATTTTTGGAAACTTTTTGCTTTTAAATTAAAGATGGTCCCAGTTGGTAATCAATTTATTAAGCTATACTACATAAATTTCACCAAAGAAGTGCACAAAAGAAAAAACGAGTTAATTTTTTTGTTTAAACATGATTCATTGGTTCGGGAGAGAACGCTGCGCAAAATTGCAACGGCGAGAAAGGACGATGTGGTGATTAGGGCTGGCTAGTCGAGAAACAAGTGAAAACAGAAGAGAACTTGTCTGTCCTTCATAGGTCAGATTATTTGCACAAATACGCATGTACATACACTTAATTTTTTTTATTTTCACTCCCGTACACGCAATACGAAAGTCTAACTAATAAATTCCTGAATTCCTAATCTCTGAAAACTTTCCTCACACAAGGAATTCGGATATTGTTAAAAATATATAAAACATTCACTTCCTTAGCCATTAAAAATCCACAATTTCTCTACTAATTTCACCATCTCTTGCAATTTACCATCCCAAGGTTCTACTAACCTAGCTAAAAATCAGCCTTTGCCACAGAAAGTGGAACATTCAATTCGTTTGAGGAATTTCGCGCATTTCATTTTTGCTGCTGCTCTCTCTCTGTCATTTTTTCAACCCAACATCAAACCCCAATACACATCAACCGGTAGCGCCACCAATCATACACGCTAACCAATCTATTCCTTCGGCGTGTTCATTCACATTCAATATTAGTTCACTTATTCACATTTCATTTTTTAAATAATAAATGTAAGGATGCCAAGCATGGATGCGTTCGCTGAAAACCCGAATTTGCTTTTTGATAAGGTTTGAATCAAAAATTGACATCCATTTTTCAGTTAAAATTTCTTAGAAATTTTCTTTTACCTCTTTTTTAGTAGAAGTTTTGTTCCTAATATTATGTACAATTTTGCTTTTTATATCCGATTTATCTGTTTCACACTATTTTTCATTTTTTTCAAACTATATTTGAGGTTATTTCATATTGTGGGTGGGAACCATTATAAAAAAGATAGCCGAATGAGTTAACATTTAAGGCTCAGCCATTATATTTGCACCCAAACTCGTGGAAAAGAGCATGGATAAATACACAATCTGATAATCTACCAATTAACAACTGTTCTTCCAGCCATCACCAATTTTACGAGAAGAGAGTGAAAATGGTTAGGTATGAATTTTTGTATCAAGAGAAAATGAGTTATAAAGTAGAAAAGAATGAAAGAATCAAGTGGATAAAGGAAACGATCCTCAACTTTAAAAAGCTGTGAAGAAATTGCTAAATCACCATGCTTTTGTTCATTGTTTCCAGGTCATTAAAATTATCGAGAAAACGCGCGAAGAATATAAAAACAAAATAAACAGACAAATGAAAAATAACGAACAAAATAAGATCCAGACAGTAGTGATAATCAGCACAAGTTAAAAAAACTAACAATAAGAAGAAAAACAACTAAATCAAATGAAGTAAATGGCATGGAAGAAAAAGTAAAAAAATAATTGGGCGGAAATTGATATGTGATTGATCAAATGTTGAAAAGAAAACAGACGAAAAAATCTTTTGTTAGAAATATGGAGGATCAAGAGACTGCTGGAGAAATTAAAAAGATATTGAGATCTAAGCTGGTAAATTAAAGAAAAACTTGCATTATCCAGAATAAAGCTTTAAAACAAACGGGTTTTGATCTAGAGAGAAATAAGAAAGAAAACGAGACAAGCTAGAGAGAAGTAGGTTGGGTAAAAACCAACACTTATGTTAGTTAAAAAGCATAGAGAAATGATCATTTTTGATGCTGTTTCGGTTAGCAGCAGCAATATATATGCCGATCTTCTTCTCTTAAATAACTCCCACCCATTTCTTTCAATATATACTTTTTCCTCATTTCCACACTTCCACAAATCTCCACACAAACCCCGCTTTTTTACTCCGTTATTCGCAGCATGTCCATTTTCCTGTCTTCATTTTCACTCATCAGTCGAAATTTTTCTTCTTCCGCCTTCATTTTTCCTCTCCTCAAATAACGACCAACCTGTCTACTAGTGATGTTCGAGACTCTCGGTCTCGGTTCCCGAGTCGGGAAATTTCCCGGGTTTTTTGAGCTCTCGGTCTCGGTCTCGGTGTTTTAGTCTCGGAAAACGAGACTAAATTTACACCCCTAATGATGGAAATTTTTTGAACTTTTTGAAGGAAAAGGGAAAGGAATATTTATAATTTCTCCCATTTGCCTTTTGATGGTCGATGGTTGAGTGGTTAAGTTACTGACTTTACTCACTTGTAGATTTTGCAAGTGCTGGGTTCGAATCCTAAGGTGGAAATGAGGTTGTGAAAATTTTTCTTTTCGGAAATACTAAATGTTTTTAAACTTTGATTTTGATTTTAAAATTTAAAATTTATTTTTTCTTAATATTTTAAACTTGAAAAAACATTAAAACTTCAAAAAAAATTTCGCCTGCGGCTCTGACAATTGAATTTTTTTACCTATGGCCTTACAAAATTCTCTAAATTTTCGCCTCCGGCGGTAAAAAAGAAAGAAATCTGGCTATTGGCCTCACAAATTTTTCAAAATTTTCGCCTGCGGCACAAAAAATGGAAGAATCTGACTTAAGGACATCCAAAATTCTCAAAATTTTCGCCGCAGAAAATGGTTGGAGGATTTATGGCTTCAAAACCTTCCAAAATGCAAGAATTATTGCATAAGGCCTTAAACAGTAGGGGGTCAATGGAGTTGTCGAATATCGGAGGCTTATGGGGATTTGAAAGGTTATAGAGGGGATTAAAGTTAAGAGGAATATCTGGAAATTTTAAGGATTAAAATAAACATAAAGGAACTTGTGCTAGGCATCTGGGGATAAAGAAAATCATTCGATTTGGAGGGACATCGAGGGAATAAGGGGATTCTATTCGATTAATGTGAATATCAGTGGATTAAGGTGGATATCGGTAGATTTAGAAAGAGTAAAGTTATATTGTTGATTTGAAGATTCAAGGGATTTGGGGGATTATGAAGGATTTATAGGGATTTTTGGGGATTAGGGAATATATCAGGTGATAACCCTCCTAATCTCTCGTCTCGACTCTCGGTCTCGACTCTCGGTCTCGAGTCGAGACTCGGTCTCGGGGTTGATTCCCGGTCTCGGTCTCGGCTCTCGACTCTCGGCTTTTTTTCACTCCCGAACATCACTACTGTCTACTATGCTTTTCCAACTAACTTCCCACAAACGCCCCCACTTTCTTTTACATGGAGAGTTCCATTACTTCTCCCCCACTTGTCTCGCTTATTTGAGAAATCATTTAATAATCTACACATATCGGAATCCAAAAAGCCCTTTTAAAATTTTCCATATCAAATCGCTATTCATTTAAATTTAAACGTGTAACCCTCGAAAAGCCTAAAGCCATTGTGAACACAACCACCCAAAAACATAAGAAAAACGAAAAGCCTAAAGCTGTAAATGTAACAACCCAACAATACCCTGTGGCACCCACCCAAAAATCCAATCCCCTGCGAGTATACCCACCCAACCCTTTTACGAAAAATAACCTGTTTATACTGCAAATTTCGATACCAATAAACTTCTGAATACAAAGCAACAGATTAACGTCCAATTCTTTTTTTAAATTAAATTGTTCTTCAGCTAGGCTACGTGCTTCTTTGCATCGCCATATTCAGAGTCATTCATGCTCTAAATAAGTTTTATGGAATGTAAAGAAGTATGTAGTTGAGCGAGAAAATTATCGCGTGAAAAAAAATTAAAATTTCGTCGTTTCATTTAATAAAAACTTTAACAAAACATAATGGAAACAAAAATATATTTAATTAAAATTCAGACGAATTGAAAAAATTTCGTATTTTTGGGACATTAGGGAATGCATAGGGATCAAACAATAATAATAATATCTCGTGGGTCGAAAATCGAATCTTTAATAAATATTCTTTAAAATCAACGTATTTTGTAATTAAATTGGGCTGTTAGTACCACTGAACGCTGCCATACCCCCAGCTCCAATATCACGATCCGTGTCTGGCCAGTCAGTTACTGGCATGTTCCTGGATGTATAATGAGCGCATACCTTTATAAAATAAATTAAAGCTATTATTTTTTATAGATCAAACCTCTATGCTTCCTTCAAGTGGATAATCCGCATCAATCAAATAAAACTTTTCTTTTCCAAGTGAGAGTGAATCGCGATTCAGATGCAAATATCCACAGCGTTGAAAATCAGAGCTAATCGGCGCAGTCGGTTGCATGAGAACGGACGAGGCAGAGAATGATGCGCCTTTAACACCTTTACATGCTGACTGTACTTGGTCATTATTATTGCCTCTGGATGAGAAAATGCGTCGAATACTTCCTTAAATTAGGTAGTTCAATATTGGGTTAACAATAGCAAATTAATATAAAAAATCAGTTAGACTAGGAATTTTTTGAATTAAAGTTATAAACATAAACTAACTGAATGTTCTAGCTGCCAAGTCCCAAACAGACTGCCACTTGTGGTCCCAACGCTTGCCAAGTCGAAGAGCAAATACCTCGACCATAATGCAAAAATCGGCAGGTAACTCCTCAAATGCAATAAGCTCTCTTATTTTCACTTTGTTGTTGCGCAACTCTCCAATGTCTAACTGTAAATTTTAATTTTTTTATAGTCAATAATTTCTTTATACCATGCTGGAAATTTGAGTAGCGTGAATATAATCAGAATAACGGCAAAGTATTATAAATGCATACGAAAAGTCTGAATTAGGATACAAATTTTTTTGTAAAAGTTAATGAAACCTTTGTCAATCTTTTTCATGCTGAAGGATGGATTCAAATGAAGTACGAATTTTTCAATGAAAAGCGTATAAGTTGAGGAATGTCGACAACCAAAACTTGCTGTGCCACCATTGACAGAAGCAGTGCCTCCAAAGTCTTCAGTCGTACCATCTTCAGTTTCCAAATCAACGCTTTCAGGAATATCATCCAAATGCGGAGTGAAATTGGGAAGAAAACGATGGTCTTTTAACTCGTCCAATTTGCGGTTGAACATGATTAAACGCTCTTGAGAAACCAACAAAATGCGTTGAGATATGAGCTAAAAAAGAGAACAAAAATTAGAAAAATCAGATAAATGCACCTCCTGTAAATTACCACTGTACGAATACTTTTTCTTACAAAATGCAATAGCGGCTGCAGCCTGATCCATCAGATCTCTCTGAGCTTGAATAAGCTGTAGAAGCTCCTAAAATAATTGAATACTGGCAACTAAAGAAAATAAACCTGAACATCAGTGATAGCGGCGCCCTCAGGAATGACATCCTGCCGTTGACGATTACCTTGCTGGCGACGCAATGTCGAAGACGAACGGAACGATGACCTTGTAGATTTTGGAGTCGATGTTATTGGCGAACAAGCCTTGACAGGCGTTATTGGAGAAAAAGCTTTAAAGTCGCCACCAACCATCTTTTTCATATGTTGTTTTATTACAATATCGTTGCCTGAAACAGTCTCATTTTCGTTAGAAATATCATCTGAATGCAGTCGTTGGCTATTATAAGAGGAAGAATTTGGAAAATTGTATATAGTACTACTTTTAACGTCCATTTATAAATGTAATCTAAAAGAAATGTTTGAATAGTTAAACGAAACAAACGATAGCATAAGCGATAAAATCACAAATTGTTAAAATTTGACACAAAGGCAAAAAGCACTAATCTTAAGAACAAAGTCGGACTAAAGCTGATAACAAAGTTCACTAATCTAAAGGACGATTTTTAAATTGAAAACGCGTATTTTATTAAAGAACGGGTATTTTAATCAAAATAAAAAAAAATGAAAAAATATTTGAACAAAAGGGTTCGAACCATCCAGCTTTAGTGAGAATTAGATATTCAAAAAACTAAAATTTTCCAACTAAACCAAGATTAAATCAAACACTCTCTAAATTAGTTTCTTTCTCTAATAAAGAAATAGTGTAGGGATAAATTGTCATGTTTTAAACATTACGCCAAAAATTTAAATTTAGCATACATAAACGTAAATTCAAAAAATACAAAAACTGTGGGAGATCCCGCTACACCGTAACTCTAATGTGAAAATTTTGGCAAATACTCAATTTTCAATTAAAGACGGGATTCTAACCAAGTCATCTGCCCTTGAACATCACCTAACAATAAACATGGACACTAGCAATAAACATGGACTTTAGATAAAAAAAACACAACCTTAAAGCTCACATATTAGCCATTTTACTAAATCATCTAAAAAATAAATAGAACAAAATGTTTGTTTAGGGTAATATATAAAAAACAATCTTCATTAATATTCTAAAAATAAATTTATTTCTTTTTCTTCTGTTTGCCACCTCCACCGCCGGCATTTTGTTGTTGTTGATCTTGGGTGCTACCGCCTTGTCGACTCTTCAATTTAGGAATCATTTCAGCCAAGTGAAGGAAAAGAGCCCCTTCTATAAATAAACCAAATAGAATTTAAAAAATTAAAAACTTGTCTGAAATTCTTTTTTGATAAACGTTCCATCGTCGTTGCGGGTCTGAACTCGTACTCTGCCTTTCTGATCCGTGTCACGTGGGTACATTTTGTCTTTCTAAATTTTTAAACATAAAGGTAATTTAAAAATAATTTGCTGGATACCTCCAACACACAGTTGAATCCAAGGTGATTAACAATATCATAAATCTCTTGAGATGTTGGCCTCTCGACGGCCTAAATTTAAAAAATTGTGACTCTTTTGCTTGGAAATTCAAGAAACGAAACTCGCGCTTATTAAAATTCCAAACCTTGTCTTTCTTAATCCGGCGTCCTTCACCAGTGCTTTTCTTCGCGTCAATATAGGCCGGGTAAATAGTAATCCACCTCTTCTGGTCAGAATATGGCTTTCGCTTAACATCCATTTTCACCTGATATTACAAAAAAATTATTAAGAGCAACAAGTATTCTTAAATATTCAAGGATCACGAAATCCACTTTAAACAAGTATATTTAAACGTTTTAAATTTTTATTGTCGTTGAAACACAAATTTTTTTGTTGAACAAATTTTTGGATTTCTTAAAGAATTAACGAGCAGAAAACTGATGTGAATTAAATATTCTATATTTGAAAAAGAGAAGCGTTATGAATACAGTGAGAGAGATAAAGTGAATAAAATAAAGCCCAAATCAGCGACGTACCAGATATAAAACTAATCTAAAAATATTTTGAAAAAATCGATACTTATGGGTTGACCCAAACGAGCTTTTGCGGACATATTTATGCGGACTTATAATCATAATGGTCTCAAAATGGTCAGAGCATCCATTCTTTCCTATCTCTCTTCAATGTACGATTGAGGCGATGATTGCTTAGGGGAAACATTGAGATTTTCCATTTTATATTTTTTCTGGCCATTATGAGTCCGCATAAGTATGCCGCAACCAACAAGTACCAAAAAATTTAACTTTTTGAAAACATCACTGAAATGAAGCTTGATTCACTTAAGTTTCTTCCAAAAATTTGCTCCCAAAAGTTTTCCTTGATACGGTTTCAACTCAATCCAACTCATCAATATCCGCAATACGTGGCCCCCATTCACTAGGATCAATAGTTGTTCGGCAGATTGGACAAGTATTTTTCCGTTGCAACCAAGGCTCGATACAGGCTTTATGAAATATATGCTGCAATAGAAGAAATCACAAATATTATTTTATAAATTATATACTTTGCAGTTTAATTGCGCAACTTCTTCATCCAATGCAAATGTCTCCATGCAAGTCGTACACTGCGTTCCCTTTTCACAATCTGGAAATAAAAATTTTAAAAATTATTTTGAAATTTTAACTTACGTTCTTGAGTCACTTTAGTCATAGGCAATCGTTTAATATCTAAAAAATTTAAAAAAATATTTTGTTCATAAATAACGTTTAATTAATTCGATATACCTTCCGGACGAAGTGCTGTATTTTGTTCTTGATCTGCTACTTGATTAAGAAGTGCAGTTAAAATATTGTCCAAACCATTCGTTCCCCATGCATAATCTTGCAAAGTAGTGTTTGGCCTTAATTTGTTATAAATGTTCGAGCGGAAAATTTAAAAAATACGCAAATATAGAAGCGCCTACTCCTTCATGATCAGGTCCACTAATAATTTGAACAAACGAAAATCGAGCTGGTGTACTACCTTGGGTAAGATTCGGGTTTGGCGCACCTTGATTGCTTCCTTCCCTTTGAGCACGCTGAGCTATAAAAAAATTAATATTAGTAATTCTAATAAAAAAACCAGTCTGTCCCAAACCCGCAAAAATGCTTTGAATAAAAACAGCCATAGGATCCTCATCACCAGTACCAGTCTGTTGATTTTGTGTAGGCGGAACACGAGGACGAGAAGCATGTCCTGGACGAGAAGCACGCCCTGGATCACTAGTCGTAGATCTAGATGACGGACCTCCAATATCCTACAATTTGAAGGGTTTTAAATTTTTTGGAATTCAGCAAAACCTGAGAATCACGGCCAGCTGAGGGGTTCGGTTGACCGCTACTCCCCGCTGCAGCAAATGCCTGAGAAAAGAGTCGAGAAAAAGGAGAATCCTAGAAAAAAACAATTTCTCTAATTGTAATCTACCTCAAAACAACAAACCGGAAAACCACCAAATGGATTCTCATTTACCGGAATCGCTCCACCAAATGGTGGCATAGTAGTAACAGTAGGAGTTGCTGGACTCGACCCTGAGCTTTGAATTTCCTTAAAAAATTTTTTTAATTAATTTATCCTAGAAAAGAATTAAAGGAAACCTCAACAAAGGTATCATTGCAGCCTGTACAACGCACATCACCAAAGTCATCGTTTGTCACATTACATTGTCGGTTACATTTATGGCAATAATATCGAGTCATATGCTCTTTTTAAAGTTGTTTTTATTTAAAGGAATTTATTGCTAAATAAGTCTAAACTAAATTATGAGTAAATATTAAAAATAAAATTAACAATTAAATAAGTATTTATTCAAGTACTTTGTAATTTTTTTTTAAATTTGGCAAATTATTTTAAGAGATTTATTCAGTTTATTAAAAAAAATTTTTTTTGTGCATTCTACCTAAAATGATAAAACGAATAACAGGAGATAGTTAATTTAAAAAATAAATATTTGAAGATGTTCTAATGAACAATAACAATTATGTTTTGGAGATGGCATTATATGGTAATAATTTTCGGTTTTTAAGAAAAAATTGTTTAAGAAAGTCTAAAGGACGTTAACAGATATTCCCTCTATGTTAATTTTGAAATACGTAAAGGGATGGACAGGGTGGAAATTCCGCTCCCGAAATAATAAAAAAACAAGGAGGTTGTGTTAAGCAGCCCATAAAATCGTAAGCATAATCTGTAAGATTAGCCAGTTTAAATTTTGGCAAATTAATTTAAACAGTAAAATATATTTAAAATTATCGTTTGTTTTTCCTGAAGAAAGAAATCTCTATAATTTACAATTTTATATATAAATAGCATCTTTGTGCTTGGTCTGAAAATTATCGGGGTATATTTTCAAAACAAGGTGTAGATTTAAAAATGAGCAGGAAAGTAGATAACACTACTAAAGGTGTGTAAAAGGACATTTTTAGCTTACTTTGGAGGACCAAACACTTTCTAAAGGACCAAACACTTTCCGAAATTTTGAGGAAGGCTCAATACAGGTTAATTACTAAAAGCCATCAACAATGTCCTTTTAACCAAAATGGAAATTAGATAAATAGGAATAAACTTGATGGGCTTCCACTGAATTTTACTGTTGTTTTTGTTGCCTCTTATTAGTCCCTGCTTTTTCCAGTCATGGCATTTCAATCTGATATTGCACCTTCAAGAGCCTCCATTTGTGTTGACATGTCCGTCGCAGTTCTCCTCGACATCACTCTTCGTGATCTGAAGCGGCAAATTGTCAAGACGCAAGGCGAACACTGAATTTGAAATTATTTGAGGAAATAAAAAGATTACAAACCGTTACAAACTGCAATCACAGCTTTACTCTCCCATCTGACAACAAAGGTAACATCGATTTGCTTGTCTGAAAGAGAAAAGTAAAATCAGTTTTGACTCAAAAACTAACCCCAAAAACACATGCTAGCAATATTCAGGCCAGCGCCCAATCCAGCTTGCATGATAACGCAGCAAACTAAAAGGAGAAATTGTTAATTAAATATTCAAGTTAACTGCACTAACCACAATATTTGTAAGGATATCCTAAGCGGACAAGGCTTTCTGTAACGGTCTAAACGAAAAGAATGTTATTTTTAGTTTACTGAAAATAAGAGAACCTCGACTACATTTTGATTCCATTTAACAGCTTCAGTGTGTTGGTAAGAGGGGGAGCGAATTTGATCTTGAAGAGCCTTGATGCAAATATCGTTCACCTCCTCTTGATTTAAATCAGAAACCTTAAAAGAAGTAAATTTAACGAAAAAGTAAGTCTATCGAAATTTACCATAGTAGAATCAACCATCGGCTAATAAATGTAAATAAGACCGAAAATAAAGGATAATGTCACTATAATAAAATTATTATTTAATTTATTCAATGAATCACGATAACAGTTGATTAGGAAAAAAGGAAATACAAAATTCACGATAACTGGGATGATTAGTTTGGAGAAATAAAAGGAGGGTTAAATGAATTTAAAAATTAGAAGAATTAAAAGATAAAGGAGACAGGTAAAATTTCGCGAAAAAACTGATGTGGGAGATCGTACACCTCGAGTAATTTTTCAAGAAATTTTTTAACAATGTTCGAGGACCAAGCCTCGCAAGACAAAACGAGGAATGATGTTAGACGATTTTCTAAAAGAAATTGAGAATTAAAAACCCAAAACAATGTCGAAGGGGTGCTATATAATTTCGACAGTGACTAAGTTCGACAGTGATTAAATTCGACAGTGAAATTCGCCAGTGACTAAACTCGACAGTGACTAAATTCGACAGTGAACTATTTTTTCTTTTTTCACCGTTTTCCTCGATTCTCGACAGTGACTAAACTCGACAGCGACTAAATTCGACAGTAAAGGCTAATTTTTAAAAAGTGCGGATAATTAGAGAAAAAAGTAAAATTTTCGTCAAAGTTAGATTCAAAGTCGCCGATTCAGCATCCCGTGTTGCTGCGGAATGGGCCAGCTGAGCGCTGTTAACTAAGTGCTACGCAGGTTTAATCGCTATAACTTTTTAATCCATAATCCAATCCGAATAAATCATATATGATTCGAAAGCCCTCGATAACCGGTATCTTTTTTCCAACTGAATTGATCAAGTCTGATCAATCATTAAAAAATTATAACGCGATAAATGTGAAAAATACCAAATAATTGCACATAACGGTTCGTAATTTTTAATGAGTGATCAGGCTTGATCTTTCTAGTTAAAGAAATAATAGCGCCTATTGAGATCCTTCTAAATTAGCGAAAATATTCTATTTTTTCCTCTAATTATCCTCACTTTTTAAAAATTAGCCTTTACTGTCGAATTTAGTCGCTGTCGAGTTTAGTCACTGTCGAGAATCGAGGAAAACGGTGAAAAAAGAAAAAATAGTTCACTGTCGAATTTAGTCACTGTCGAGTTTAGTCACTGGCGAATTTCACTGTCGAATTTAATCACTGTCGAATTTAGTCACTGTCGAAATTATCAGACACGGTCGAAGGAACCAGATCAATCAAAATGAGGGCTAACTAAAAAAAGTGCAGTGGGAACTAGACTCAAGTTGCTCTTTTCTCTTGCACTTTTTCTCTCACCACACTATTTCCTAATCAATCGATAATAAACAGAATGTCAGAAATTTTAGAATCTCGATTTGAAATTCACAGGTCGCCACTGAATCAAAATGCCACTTAATCTAATCGCCACTGGATCGAATCGCCACTGAAACAACCATTTGAGTAGGGGCGTGCATTTAAGTCGGTTTCTTCTCATTTGGCCACACTTATTTGTTAGGTGTTGGTTCTCACTTTCCTTGTTCTCTTTAATTTATTTGAGCAATAATTTTTTATTAAATTTTTAGATTTTGATGAAATTTTCATTGCTCTTGCGAGTACGAGGTGTTTTAAAATTTAGAGGATATTTATTTACGAAAGATTTTGCAACATTTTCCGTTATCACCAGACAAGGAGGAAATAGTTTTCTGAGGTTTTTTATTATAATATCTTAACAACTTAACAGTTTTAGATAATTCTGAGACTGGTCCCATCTTTTTTCTTCCTTAAGGCGGTCAGACTCTTTAAATTTTTCTTCACTTATTATGCTACAGGGCAATATATGAAAATTGAGGGAGATCTGACCATTATGTACAATCTTAAGGAAGGAAAAAAGGGGGGACCAGGCTCGGAATTGCCTAGTTTTATTTTAGATTTAGTAGCTGTGGAGATGTTGTTAGACCTTTTCTTCTTAGAGCAACCGATAAAAATAGCGAGGAACAACAGTCTGATAAAAAGTCGGGACAAGATGGAACAAGCAGCACAGGATGGAGCAGTGGAAATATTCCAAATTGGCAAAAGATCGCTATTGTTGCTGGTGTCATCATCGGCCTAAATGTTCTCTTTTCACAAATATCATATAAGGAGATCTCATGGAAGGAATTTTGTTCTGACTTTTTATCAAAAGACAATGTACTACGTTTAATTGTTTATGACTCTAGATGGGTTCAAGTTGTGCCTAAGCATTCTGCTCAGGTATTTTTATTAGTCAATTTCTCGTTATAAGGCATATATTTCCAGTACACTTATTTCTTCAATATTGGAAGCGTGGAAAGTTTTGAGCGGAGTTTGGCCGCAGCTCAACAACATTATGGACTTCCTCCCGAACAGCAAATTTCAGTTTTGTACAAAACTGAAGTTGATTGGTTTGATTTTGTTTTTCAAAGCTTATCTATTTTATTCTTTAAAAATTCAGGGGGCACGTCATACCTTCTGTTTTGAATTTTGTTATAATGATTGCGATTCCTCTTTTTATTTTCCGCAGTTTTTTTCGAAGTGGAATGACAGGTTTGAGACTTACAAAATTAAATTACCTATAAATTATTTTTTAATTTAAAGGCAAAAAGGGACGAGGAGGTATGCCTGGACCGATGGGAAATCTTTTTGGCTTATCACAATCAACTGCTAGAGTTATTAACAAGGAAGATATAAAAACAACTTTTAAAGACGTGGCTGGTTGCGAAGAAGCAAAAATTGAAATTATGGAGTTTGTAAATTTTTTGAAGAATCCTCAACAATATCGAGCGCTTGGTGCAAAAATTCCAAAGGTTAGATCCGCTTATTAATTTCTATCAGTTTCTATGGAAAATTTTTAAATTTAGGGTGCTCTTCTCACTGGTCCACCAGGAACTGGCAAAACGTTGCTTGCCAAAGCAACTGCAGGAGAGGCGAATGTACCTTTTATCACTGTTTCTGGCTCAGAATTCCTTGAGATGTTTGTTGGTGTTGGCCCCGGACGTGTGAGGGATATGTTCGAAATGGCACGAAAGAAATCACCTTGCATTCTTTTTATTGATGAGATTGATGCTATTGGGAAAAAACGAGGCGGTCGCTCTTCTATTGGGGGACATTCTGAACAGGAAAATACGCTCAATCAGTTACTCGTGGAGATGGATGGTATAATTTGCATTAATTTTTTTGAATTACAAGTCGGTTATTTTAGGTTTCTCTACTGAAGAGGCCAATGTTGTGGTAATCGCAGCAACAAATCGATCAGATGTGTTAGATCCAGCACTCATGCGGCCTGGACGCTTTGATAGACAAATTTTTATTCCTGTCCCGGATATCAAGGGGAGAGCGTCTATTTTCCGTGTTCATCTAAAGCCTATAAAGACTAGTCTGGATAAAGTAGAATTATCAAGAAAATTGGCTGCTCATACACCCGGATTCTCAGGTTTATTTTTTTAAAAAGCTTTCTAATTAATTTTGATTAGGAGCTGATGTAGCAAACGTTTGTAATGAGGCTGCATTAATCGCTGCTCGTGATGCTCATGATGAGGTGACTGCAAAAGATTTTGAAAAGGCTATCGAGAGAGTTGTTGCTGGGATGGAAAAGAAAAGTCAAGTACTGCAACCTGACGAGAAAAAGACAGTCGCTTACCACGAGGGTATTTTTTAGTGAAATATTTCTCACGGTTATTTTTCAAAAATAATTTTCACAGCTGGACATGCAGTTGCTGGATGGTTTTTGGAATTTGCTGATCCGTTGTTAAAAGTCTCAATAATTCCGCGTGGCAAAGGACTTGGATATGCTCAATATATGCCAAAAGATCAATATCTTTATTCTAAAGAGCAATTGCTAGACCGTATTTGTATGACATTGGGAGGGCGCGTTTCTGAAGAAATCTTTTTTGGAAGAATAACTACTGGTGCGCAGGATGACTTGCAAAAAGTCACTCAAATCGCATATGCTCAGGTTCGTTCTTCAAATAGTTTTCACTTCTTTATTAAAGTAATTTCATTCTTTACGTAGTTAAATTTAGTTTTGTAGATTGTCAAATTCGGAATGAGCGAGAAAGTTGGCCCAATTTCCTTTGACACGCCTCAGCCTGGAGAGATGGCTTTTGACAAGCCATATTCCGAAGCAACTGCTCAACTTATTGACCAAGAAGTACGCGATATGGTTGGAAATGCATTGAGACGTACACGCGATTTGCTCATGTCCAAAGTTGATTTAATTGAAAAGGTTTAAGCCAGTTAGTAAACGATGAAGTTTTAAAAATTTTTAGGTTGCGCTCAGACTTTTAGAAAAGGAAGTGATCGCACGCGAGGATATGATCGAGTAATTTTTTTCAAAATGTACAAATATTCAACTATATTTTTAGGCTGTTAGGCCCACGCCCATTCCCTGAAAAACATACTTATGAAGAATTTGTAGCTGGTACCGGCGGAATGGACGAAGACACTTCTTTACCAAAAGGTTAAATTTTGTCTTGAAAAACTTTAAAAATTTTCAAATTAAGGTCTCGAATCATGGAATAAAGAGATGGAAACAGATGAAAAAAAGAGTGGAAACAAAAAGGAAGAGGAGAAAGCTGCTAATAAGAATTGAGAACGTGCTTTATTTATCTGGTTTCACAAATTGTCTCAAAATTTGTCTTAGATTTTGTTATGTTTTTTGTTTTTTTTAATTTAAAATACATATTATTTCCCTCGTTTATTTTTTTATTTTAAAACATGTCAACCAAATCTTTGGCATATCTTAAAACTATTTTTCTAAACCACCCCCCCCCCCATTTTCCTTCACGACTCGCCTTCTTTTGACTATCCTTTCGTTTTCTCAGTACTCGCTCTTTATTTATAAACAGTTGCAAGGGATAATAGGGGAGTCTAAGACAAAACAAGACTCCGACGACCCTCCCAACCAGGCGCCCCTTCTTCATATCGACCTTACTAGTGGTCGCGTCGTCAACATTGTAGGGTTGTTGGTGTCCTTCCTTCCTTGCTTATGTTAGTCTGTTGTTGAATATAAAGGAGAATGGGCCCCTCTTATTTTCTTCACATTTTTATTTAAGCGAGTCCTCTAAATAAAACCAACGACATCAGAGCTTGTCCATCAAATATTTCAAAGAGTTTTGTTGAGTTTTTTGGTTGAGTTTCGAAACTTTTTTGACCTTTTTAGCGTTTTAAATAAGCATTGAAATCCTCTGAAATCCCAGAAGATCCGATAATCCCTTTGGCGGAGAAGGAGCAGAACTAATTTGGTACTCAATTGTCCCCATTTCAAATCCTCGCCATAATCTGAGTTCTGTCATAATGTCTATAATGTGCTATTTCGTAAACAAGACAGACAGAGAACGAATTTTCCACAGTGCTTATTATTTTAGCGATCGCTGTGTGTGTTGTCGTTTTATTTTTCTCGCTATTACTTAAGCTTTCCCATTTCCCATTACCAATAATCTAAAATTCGTTGTCGCTTGCATATTTCTCCCTTTTCTTTCTCAATGGCTAAACTAACGTCAATGGTAACCATTTCTTCCCAATTTTTTCTCCCCAATTTTTCTTCTCAAATCTTCTCTACATATGTAGTAGTTTATCTTCGTTGTCGCTGCGCGTCAACGTTATTATTTCTATTTAACGGCTGCCCAAGCAAACACGGCGTAGTCAACAGATACCCCTCAATAGGGCGGCAATAGCAGTACTGACTTCCCATTTATTTTTTCATTTTATTTATTGGAAAAGGTCCCATTCTAGTCTTAAATTCGGATTGTTAGAACTCCCTTCAGATATAATATCTACTTTTCTAACAATTTTAATTCGCTTTCTCCTTTATCTGTTAAAAGTTTGATTTGATGTCTTTGATTTTTACCCTCTTAAGAATTAAACAACCTCTGACTGAAATAACCCTTTCTCAAATGTTTCTCTCTTAGCGGTAGCCCAAGCAATAATGTGTGGTGCCCCTATACTCATGCTCCTCTCATTCAGCCAAAGCCCAGCCAACGAACCTTTTATTTTCTTCTCCACAGCCAACCAACTCCCCCTTATTCTCCCCAAACAACGACGGCAGCAGCGGTCTCCCAACCATTTTCTCCCTTCACATTTTTCTTCACCACCTTAACTTTTACTTTATTCCTATATAAAATTTTCTTTCAAAAGCCTCGTTTAAGGCATTAAAATATTTTTTGTTGATTTAAATTTGTCAATTTTTAAAATAATTTTCTTATTTTTTAGCAAGTAAACTTTAATTTTCTTCAAAAGCTAATAAGAAGTGAAAATGCCGAAAGCATCGAAAAAGACCAAGGATCCTAACATGCCGAAACGCGCTCAATCCGCTTACTTCATTTGGGTATCTTAATTTTATATTTCAATGTTTAACTCATTTTTAAGATGCAAGAGAACAGAGAGCGCATCAAGAAGCCGGGGATGAGGTTCGCTTTAAATTTCTGAATAAAATTTTTATAATTTGTTTTTTATAAGTGTCGCTGACGTCGCAAAGGCTGCTGGTGTGGAATGGGGCAAGTTGTCTGCCTCCGAGAAATCCGTTTGGGAGAAGAAGGTATTTGATATTTTTGGGGGGTTGGAGGGGGAAATCTAGACAGTCCAGAAAATAATTGAATTCCAAAAAAATTTTCAATTTTTAAAGGCTGCTGATGACAAGAAGCGGTATGAGGCTGATATGGAGGTCTATCGTTCGCGACAAGGCAAATGAAGCAACGGATGAAGGAAGGAGATAATCCCGATACACACTCCAAAAAATAAAAAAATTTAATTATGTAACAGACTCCCCCAAATATCATCTTTCTCGTTTATTCTCTTTATGATTTCGATAAAAAAACTTATTTACACACATAAAAAGAGATGCGATTTTGTTTAAATAAATTGTAGACTTGAAATTTAATTTTTTTGAATTTTTGATTGTTAGGAGCATACAAGGGGGTGCTTATATCACCATTAGTCGAGAGTGCGAGTTGGAGTCTTCGTGTAAGCGTCATCTCTCTTGTAGTTTCGACTTGGAGTATCATTGATGAGCTGCTAATCTTGAGCGTTTCGAACGAGGGTGCTCGTCTCACCAAGAGCTGGAAGTGTTGGGTACATTCTTATGTTTGTATATAAGACTTAGGCTTATTCCTCGAACACTACCGCGATGAGGACAGGACGTAACAGGAAGTATGGCTCTACTTCTGGCTTTCATCTTTGTGGCACCATCCTACTATTGAATCTCGTCTTGTAGCATTTTTGTGAAATTCTACTAATTTTCCGGTTTTCAACATTAATGATAGACAAATACTTTAAAACCCATTTTTATCAATACAAATTATAAATTGACAGTTTATTCCAACGAAGTAAAAAAACAGTGAAAAGCGAATATTATTCCCAATTTAAAACCAAGAAAACTTGAAAAAAATAAATTGGGTCTATTCTGAAAAAATGTCTTAGGGAAAAGCGAGAAAAACGAGGTGATGCGGAGAAGCACAGAGGCAATATTCTAGGAAAATAAGAAAATAATTTATTAAAACCAATGAAGATTAAGTGACATATACTTGGAAATTATAGAAAATTTTTGAGGATTTTACGATAGAAAAATAAAATAAAAATTTCCAAGCATTTTTAAAAAATAGGTTTTAATTTGAAACAAAGCACGGAAGAAATTACGAAGGTCACACAACGGAAATATATAACGAATTATGGAAGATATATTATGGGAGTCCAATCCTCAAGAATTATCGACCCTGAAGTCTTTCAACTTTTGAGAGGGAATATAGAGGGATTAAGCGGGATAAATACCCCGCTCTTTTGAGAATGAGTACCAGAGGTGGGTCGGAATAGTCCGAAGTGTCGGAAATCGGAAGAGCCGGAAATAGGAACTAGCTCAAAAGTCGGAACTCGGAAATCGGAAATCAAAATTTTTTCGGAAATCGGAAACTTTTCCAAAATTTCGGAAATCGGAAGGAAAAAAACGTCGGAAATCGGAATTCCGACCCACCTCTATGAGTCTGATGAGTACCCAGCTGTGTCATAGAACATTTGGATTGTGTACCATAACATCCATCGATATTCCCTTAATCCTTCCTGCCAATCCCTCTATATCCCCTTTCAAAAGGTTTTGGGTCTTCAGTTTGTAGGTCTTCAGGATTGACCCATATATGGAATCAGAAAATAAAACGGTCATAAACATACTATGATTGTTCGATTATATAAAACTAGATGATACCAGGGTTGAACTTATTTCTATCCAAAAATATGAAAAACAAGTTCAACTCTGAGATTAAATATTTTAAAAAATAATACACAAATATCGTCTATATAAAATCAGGCACACCTCAACAAAAACCAAAACAAATAGTGGACGACCAGAATAAAACAAAACAAAAGTCCTTGTTCTCTATAGATTCGAGTACATACATTGCATAAAAAGAAACCCGAACATTAACTAAAAAAATAAAATTTTTAGATGTCTTAAAACAAAAAAACTCACAACAATAGTAGTATTCCAATTCTCTTACATTTTTATTTTTTCCCACTGCCACTAGATGTTGAAGGTCCTCCTTTCGCTTGTTGGATCATTTGTTGTTGGATCATTTGTTGCATTACTTGTCGAAATTGTGGATTAGAAGTTAATTGAGTAAGCAATTGTGGGTTTTGACTGAGGTTCTGTAAAAACGGATTGGCTGCTGAATTCATGGCTGCTGCCAAACTGGCCTGCTGGAAATGTACATATTTAGGAATTATTTTACCTAATAAATTACTAGAGATCAGAAATTTCAAAAAACCTTGCCCTTGATCGTTGATTTTAAGCAAGGACCTTGGACCTTGAGCAAGGAAAATCAAGGAACATTTTTGCCTGGATCCAGGCCTTCCTGATTTTTTATTTTGAGGGGTATCAGGAGATTAAGTGGGATATACGGGTATTTACAGGGATATTGAGAGATTAAGTGGATTTAGAGTAGGATTTGACGGAATATCGGAGGATTATGTGGAATATAAGGGGATTAAGAGGGATATCAGTTGATTTCATAGGTCATTGACATATATAGGTCATTTGTTATCCTTACCAGTTGAGCTTGTTGTTGCTGCTGCTGTTGGTTAGAAGCAGCGGACGCAGACACGTTTGATGCAGAATGATGTGAAGAGGAATGTGGGGCAGTAGCTGAAGTGGTTACCGTTGAAGCTCGGTGATGCTGTTGCTGAGTCTGTTGTTGAAGTTGCTGACTTGACTTTTGTGCAATCTGTGCTAAAGCGTGTGCTGCTCCAGAAGGAACATTAATGGGCGTTGAGGCGATTGTCGGTTGAGCACGTTGTTGTTGTGACTGCTGTTGCTGTTGATGCTGAGCAGTCATTGCAGCAAACAATTGCTTAAATGATGTGAGGAATTTTTGTGTAAAATTAAAAGAAAACCTGTACAAGCATTGGATTTTGTGAAAGCGTCGATAGCATTAATGGATTTGAAGCCAATGCTCCCAACTGCCTCCAAAGAGGTGAAGCTGCCATCGCCGCTAAATGCTAAAAACAAAAGTAAAAATCCGTTATGTTTTAAACAACCTGATGCATAATTGGATTTTGTTGAAGCACAGCAGCCAAAGGATTCGAAGCGGCAGCTGCGGCATTCGATGCCATTGCAGCCGTATTATTTCCAGCATTGCCCATTGTACTAGCAGTACGAGCGTTGGCAACGCCGCGTTTTGAAGAACTGGTAGAGGCGCCGGAATTGCATAAGGTTGAAGCCCCTGTTTTTGCATGATTCTGAACAGTCTAACAATGAGAAAGGATTTATAAAATTACAAAAAAGAATTTAAAAACCTTTGCAGGATTAGACAAAGTATTTGGAACATTCGCTGCGGCAGCAGCCATACTTAAATTTAATGCCGTTGGTTGTTGAGTAGTGGTTAAATGTGGAATTGATGGAGCAATTGAGTGAACGCCATCCTTTTGATGATTTGAAGAAGTGACCGAAGCTAAAATTATAATCTTATTGTTAGTTATAGTCTCTATAATAAATTTAATCAAACCGTTGTTACTCTGTTGCTGCGATTTTGACAATTTACCATCCGCTGTAGACTGTTTTTGAGCAGAAGCGGCACTGGCAAGAACAGTTGCGGTGGGCAAAGGCAACACTGGATCAACATTATACTTTCCAGAGGCAACGTGTCTCTCAAATTCCTGAAATTAAAAGGAAATATTTTCCTAAAAATTTTAAGACAAACCTTTTCACGCTCTTTAATTTGCTGAAACGCACGGTTGAGCAATGCCTTATAATCAAGGCAGACTTTGCGCTTCTGTGCTAGTCTTACACAGCGTTCACAATACAAATGGTATTCCTATGAATTTAGGTATAAGGAATTTTATTAAAAATCAACCTCATTATCCCCGCAAATAGCCTTCCAGGACGGGGTAAAATCGGTATCGCATTCTTCACATCGATAAGGTGGAATATCAGATTTCCTATTAAAATTGTTAAATTAAATTTTAAAAAATTAGACAAACTTGAACATCTGCCTGTCTTTAAGCACTCTTTGAACCGTCAAATCCAAGCCTAAAAGGTAAACAAATTCTGGCTGGTTACTTCCATTTGGAATAAATGATAAATCTGGAAGAGGAGCCTTAGGCACAGGCAATTTGGCGATCAACTGATCTAAATCCCGACGTAATTGTTGGCGCGCTTTGGAAATATTCTGTTGAGTGAGTTCGCGTGCCTAAAATAAAATTATAAAATAGTCATAAACTTGTTAATTTCCAACATCATGTGATTGGGAAGTTGGAGCAACCGCAGTCGAATGTTGCTGCTTTTGTTGAGTGGATTTTTGTGTTTGTTGAGACGCAGCACTGGTAGTTTGTGCAACTGCATACTGGCGTAAAAGTTCTGTCAAAGCTTGTCCCGTCTGTGCTGGAAGCGTCTTGATCATACCGGCCATTTGCTGTGGATTTTGCGAAAGACGCTCATACAATTGTTGAATAACCTGAACATGAAAGCTGACATTTTAAAAATATTTAAAATGAAAAATAACCGATAAATGCTGAGGTGGTAAGGTAGAAAGCTGAATTCCACCCACAGCAACATTAGCAAGGCCTTGCATGCCTCCAGTTGCATCAACCGAGGATTTAGCAGCTTAAAAAAAATTAATAGAAAATAATTTAAAAAAAACCTCCATTCCCTCCCTTCTTGTCACCAGACATATGTTGAGGAGCTGTAGCACCATTTAACTTTGCAGTTGATTTTTGGTTGTTGGAAGAGTTTGTATCTTTTTTGTGTTGATTTGGAGCAACAGCAACTTTTGGTTTATAAGCTTGGCCTGATGAATTTTGCAAGGGTGCTAGTCGACGAACACTGGCAGCATTTCCACCACCATCCTGCAAAAGGGAGAAAATGAGTTAAAAGTATAAATATAAGGATTAGAGCTCGATATAGTTTAAGAAACCCTTGACCTTAAGTGAGGACCTTGACCATATTTCTGACCCTGAGTTAAGGAAAAATCAAGTCAGGGGAAAATCAAGGAACTCTGAAAAACACCTTGATCTTGACTCTGGATCCAGGAAAATTCAAGGTCTTGACCCAGATCCAGTCCGAACTCTAATAAGTTTGAATAACTGAACAAACCAGCATTTTGTCGTCATTATGTAGCTGACTATGCCTTAGTTTTTTCATCATAAGCAACTTTGCTTCCTCAATTCGAAGAACAGCCTCCAATTCCCGGATTTGTTGATCTCGTTGAAGTTGAACCTCCTCAGAAACTTCGTGTTTTTGAACCTAAATAATTTTTTTGAAAAAATTTTGAAAGGGGCCATACATTTTCATAGTGTTCCCGTAGTCTTCCAACATCAGCCTCATCTAGTGAGGAAATTTCACTTTCATCTGACATTAGCACCACATCACCCTGAGCGTCTAAGCGAATCTGTAAACGATTTTAGAAATTAAATTTTGAATTTTTCCTCAATTACCCCAAATTTGCAGTCATACTGATCGAGCGATTGGCCACAAGATAATTTTCTTTTCAATTTTCGCTTTAACGAAGAAACTCTTTGCTCATGATTTTGATCAACACCAACAAATGGAGAAGCAATTTCAACATCCATAGCTGCCGATTCCTGAACCTAAATTAAATTTATTTTTAAAAATCTGATTATTGTTGATGGCTAGTAGTGAACAGCCTGGGTCTGGACCAAGGCTTGGCTTTTTCATATAACCAGAGTGATCAGCCTGGGTCTGGACCAAGGCTTGGCTTTTTCATATAACCAGAGTGATCAGCCTGGGTCTGGACCAAGGCTTGGGTTTTTCATATACCCAGAGTCCATGCCCAGGCATTTTTTGACCTTCCTGGGATTTTCCTGGACTACGGGTCCAGGTCAATAACTCAAACCCGGAGCCAGGTCAAGGCTTTTCAAAAATACGGATCTCTAACGGCTAGGAATTGAAATACAACATAGAACTAAAGGAGAATCATGCAAGTTCCCTGGGGTTATTCCCGAAATTTTATAAAACCCAATAGCCAGCTAATTTTTAAAATAAAACAAGCCCTACCATTTTTGTCGATTCTTTGGTAGATTCCGTTAGAGTTTGCTTGGTTTCGGCGAGGATGTCTAAAAACAGTATTTTATAGTTGAAAATAAAACATAACCGCTTTGTCTACCTTTCTCTCTTTTCTGGACCTTTAATGATTCAACACGCGATGAACGTCTAAGCGGAGAGGTCTCCTGAATATTTGTTGCTGATTCGTTGGTAAAACAATTTGGAAGCTGCTTTTCCTCCTATAATTATCCAGATCGGTCAAAATCTAAAAAATATTGTTTACCTCAAATACCGATGAGATCTGGACACTCTGGGATTTTATTGCACTCTTATCAGCAGGGACGCTGATTGTGGTCGTTTCCTGGTCCGTTGTAACAAATATTTTTGTCTTATTCTGTAAAGTTGCCGCTACTCAAGTTGACTTTTGAAGAACCAAAAGGTTTGTAAGAATATATTAAATGAGGTCTATTATGAATTGAGCTCAATAATGGCTCTCAAAATTTCTTAAGAAAATAAAGATTACTACATATTACAGGGTAGCCCAG
This sequence comes from Meloidogyne luci, assembly GCA_902706615.1. NCBI lineage: Eukaryota > Metazoa > Nematoda > Chromadorea > Rhabditida > Meloidogynidae > Meloidogyne > Meloidogyne luci. The sequence continues at coordinate 48,682 of CACSLI010000303.1, read as the reverse complement.
GTAGGCGTGCGGCCATAACGGCGCAAAGCCATAACTTGCTTCAAAATACCCGAATCTTAACAAATTTAGTATTAAACGATTCCTCTCATCGAGCTAAAGAGATTGGTACCAAAATTGATAAGGGCCAGAAATTTTCCAGCGAGTTATGGCTTTGCGCCGTTATGGCGCGCGCCTACTTGTCCCCTATTACAGAAGCAAAGATTGCTGTAATTTATTATTTTAAAATTTTAAAAATTTTGGATTGGGCCTGAAAAGCATTTGCTTGCAAGCACTATTTCTATGACAACATAGCAAAAAACAGCAACTTACTGTCAATTTTAATTTAATAGAGAAGTGGAACATTTAAAATTTACAAAACAAAAAAGGAAGAAATGTTCTATTTTTGTCCGTTTTAGTCTATAAGACCAAGAATCAGTACAAAAAGTTATCAGAAAATTTGCTATCAATGTAACAGTCCGTCAATTTTGACGTCAAGGGGATTATGCGGATATACTTTGAATTTGATGACAATGGTTTGAAAATGGGTTGCTGGTCATAGTAGATGATGCACACACGCATAGCATTTAAAAAAAGTGGTGGAAGGATATGGTGAAGATAGAAGAGCTGGCAAGGGGAAAATGGAAAAATTATTCGGAATTTGGATTGGAGAATTGGGGATAAGAAGTAAAAAAAGAACGCAAGCTGAAAGAGTAGGACTACAATGGCGACAACTAATGCGGGTGTGTAAGAGCAAATATAGTACATAAAGTGAGGACCGAAATAAAAAAATTATTGATTATCAAATTGCGAAGTCTCCTAATTGTATAGAGTCCAAAGCATCCAACAAACATAATATGAATATGTAAGGAGTCGGCAAAGAAAAACAAGCATTAATGTTTTGCTGCCGTTACTTAGATTTTTAAAAAAGGTATAGTATGTATTGCCGGGAAATGACAAAATAAATTTTGTTTGTGTGCTGAAAAAAAAATAGACTGGCCAGGGTAGGCACAATGAAGCATCTCATTTTAAACTTAACTCCTCGAGGAAATCAGCCCTGTAAGCGAAATTTGTAGTCGAAAATCTTCAACTACTTGAACTTGTTGAAAACGTGGAACGCAGCTGTCAGTCAGCTGTCAGCAATTTAAAACCCAAGAACGAGGAGACTGTTGATCAGCTGGAGTTCGACTCGATTGCCCCTGCAATACTTAAATGGCATATTTTTATAGTGCTTATTTTTCATTAAAAAGTGTAAAAAAGCGCATAGTTGGCTTTTTGCTATTCACCATCATCATCCATTTTTCCCCTTCCACCCATAATTCACATTCCCATTTGTCCTTTGCTGCAGGGACTGCGTTTGTATGTGCTGTTTGTTATTGAGAAAAGTCCGACCCCTCCAACCACCTCTTCTACATTCGCCTTTTCCTCCTTATCCTCCAACCCCTCAAAACCAACCGCTCTCCTTCCAGCCAAAAAGTGAATAATCAATATTGATTTTCGTCAAGCCATCAAGCAGCAATGGCCGACATTATCAAGACCACCGGTCCCTAAATCACAAGGAAGGCATGTGGTGACAAAGTTTTATGAAAAAATTTAATAAAGTGATTAAACATTAAATCATGATTGTCGTCTGCCACGATTGAGAAATCGTAAACAGGCGATGCTTTATCTCCTTAAATTATGAGTTGGCTAATTCTGCGGGTAGGGAACGCCTCAGTCCCGTCTTTTCAGTCCTGGACCTATTTTTAGAGAGAATTTTTAGCTTCGGGTCCCGAAGTATCAGATCCCGAGGTCGGAGCAATATGTGTTACAAAATATTCCCAGAAAGGGCTAAAGGTAGATACGAAATTGAAAATAGAGAAAAAAGCAAAACTTAAAAGCGGACGAAAAACAGTAAAGAAAAGGAAATTGACCGTTGTAAAAACTCCAACTTATTGGAGTAGGGCAAACAAGTGAAAAAATAAATTTAGTCTTAATACATACTAAAAAATATTTTTTGCTACTTACCATTCACTCACATTATCGAATTACCACACTATAACAAACACATGGACTCAATATAAATGGCAAGACTTTTAAAAAAAACTATGCGCGTATGAAGATGAGATGATGGAAATGAAAGGGGAAGTGCCAAAATTAGAGCAGACTGAAAACTGTTTAAGAAAAAATAAAATGGGGGGAAGTAATGCTCCTATTAAAAAAATTGTTTAAAGAAATATTTTAAATGTTTACTTGGGGCCAGTCCTGAAGATACACCCGAATACCTCACCCTGAAGCCTCCACAAAGACCTATTGACTTTGAGGACCTACAAATCTTGAAAGGGAATATCGAGGGATTAAAGGGGGGTAAGTACCCAGCTCTATGGAAATAGATTCCCAGTTCTGTATGGAAAAAGTACCCAGCCTATGGTAATGTGGTTACTCATCAGAGTACCTGGGTGAGTACTCACCAGAGAACATCAACTCTAGGTGAGCATATCCCCTTCCATCACACCAAATCCATTGACATCCCCTTCCCCAAATCCCTCTATATTAAACTCCCTTTTGATATTCCCTTGCAAAAGTTGTAGGACTTCAGGGTCAATAGGTCTAAATGGGTAGGTCTTCAGGGTTAAGACCTCATTTAGGGCGAGGTCTTCAGGGGTGAAGACATGGTCTAGGTGGTCTTCAGGGGTGGAATCGTTTACTTATGAAATAAGGTAATTTAATAACGTTACATATATTGCGCGTGGATTGTCAATTTCCAACCAGTCGTTTGCTAGTTTTTTTTTATTGAAAAAATATAGTTTGGATAAAAATTTTTCTCTAGCAAATAAAATTAAAGTTTTAGCGTGGCCGTTTTGGATGCAGTGCAATACTTTAATTATTGTTGGTCTTTTGGTTGAAAAAGATTGAAAAGAAAAAAAATGAAAAAGTAGTGGATTGAATGAAAAAAGGAGGAGAACAGGGGAGAAGCGAAACAACAACATCGTCCGACAATGGTTGAGAATGTAAACCATGAAGGCGAGATGTTACAGCTAAAAAACTCCAAAAGATCACTAAAAAATATTAAAGTTAAATACTAACTTTGGGTTAAAATTACACAAAAATAATGCCTTTGCTGAGTGTGAGAGACTATTTAAAATGGAGTATGAGGGGCTATCTTAATTAAATAGAGTTGAGGAAGTGGGAAATTTTGACAATATCTAATATGATTTAGTTTTGAATGGATGCTGAATAAATAAATTTCGATTTTAAAAAGAATGATAGGTATGTAATAGAGGTCGGCAAAATCGCATTCCCGGCCCGGAACGGGATTGGGTTTAAAAATTATGAACGGGACAGGATCCCGCGAGATTAATCCCGCAAATCCCGGTAATCCCGTTTGACGCTAAAAACCCGGGATTCCGGGACGTGATCCCGTAAAATCCCGTACGGTGTTTTACGGATTCTAAAAATTCTATGTTTCAAATTTCCGCGAAAAGTAATTAAAAATTAATTTCAAAACGCCAGAAAAATTTCAAATTTAAAAAGACAAAATGCCTAATTTCAAAACGCCAATTTTTGCAAATATGGGAACGGCCCAAAACGGCGCGCGGCCATAACGGCGCAAAGCCATAACTTGCTGAAAAATTTCTGGCCCTTATTAATTTTGTATCAATCTCTTTAGCTCGATGAGTGGGAATCGTTTAATACTAAATTTGTTAAGATTCGGAAAAGTTGAAGCAAGTTATGGCTTTGCGCCGTTATGACCGCGCGCCGGTTTGGGTGTGTTCCTTTTAAACAGCCTGTGGGCCTGAAATGTTTTTTCTGCAGCTTTAAGATAGTAACTTCATAAAATTTTTCCCTAAAAATTTACTTATAGATGCACACAGATATAATGCTCACAGAAATTCACTTGTCGTTAGTTCAATTTGCCTTTTTATTTTTAATAATTACAACAGCAACACTAAATACTGGAATATCAACAACTTTGTCTTCTCATCTCCAAACAATTAGCACATTGAGGGAAGTTGTCGCTAGCACAAAACCCAATGTTATTTTAGCTCAAACAAACAACAAAAATAAACAAAACAACTTTAATGGACGTAAACGTGGATTAAAAATTTTTTGTAATAAAAATCGATTTTTTAGAGACACAAAAGCATTCAAATATTACTGGCAAGTCGAGTGAGAGTTCTTCAGACTCTTCTTTGGAAAATTTAAATGAGATGGAAGAGGATGACTTTAATGAAAGGTTTTTTTAATTTTTTTTACAATTTGGGGCGCAGTTCAGCTCATTTCCGGCTCATCTCAGTCCCGGCCCTATAACTTATGAAAGGCCAGATAACTTTTACTGTTTTTGGTACCGTTGGATAGAGAATTAAATACTCTACAAGCTTTCAAAAAAGCAAGACCCTCGACTGATTGATAAAAAAAAGTTATGGCTGATAAAGTGCCCGGTACACCCCAATTCAGTCCCGACTCAGTTCAGTCCTGACCCGATAACTCATAAAGGGAGGGGCACTTTTTCATGTTTTTGGTAGCGTTGGGTAGAGAATTAAATGCACTACAAAATATCAAAAATTCAAAATTCTCGACTGTTTGATAAAAAAGTTATGATTTAAAAACAAACTTTTTCAAAATAATGTGATTTTCGGCAATTTATCGATCATAACTTTCTTATCAAGCAGTGGAGGGTTTTGATTTTTTGGTAGCTTATAGAGTATTTAATTCTCTATCCAATGATACCAAGAACAGTAAAAATTACCCACCCCTTCATAAGTTATAGGTGCCGGAAATTAATTGGAGGTGTACCGCTGAATTTGGGAAAATTTTTAGTGGAGTTATTTCAGTCGTTCCGATTCATCCCCAGTCTTCCTATTCTCGACAGGGAGTGTCAAACCGACCCTCTTTTTTGCTTTATTTTAAAATTAGAAAAACAGGAATGAGGATTTGCTCAATACAATGCTTTCTCCTGTCAAGCTCATCGATTCTGAGCAGCAGAGGCCTGATGATATTGTATCTATAATTAATTCTGTATTTAACAATCGAAAGACTTTCTCATGCCCAAAAATTAAAGCAGGTTAATTTTGATAATTTTCTCTAATTTTAGAATCTTTTACAGATTTAGTAACGGGTACATCAACTTCAAATCTTTCCCCAGAAGATATTGGTATAATTTCAGCTATGGGGGACTCCTTGGCGACTGGAATTGGCCTATGGCCGAGGTTTTAAGGGTACTAATGTTGTTTCCCTCCCCTAGTCGATTTTTTTCTTAATGTACAAAATGGTCAGTCATTTTTCCTTGATTAATTTAACAAAATTCCCCTGTGGCATCATTCGGTCATTCTTCCTCATATCCAAGAAAGATTTGACTGACCATTTTGTACATCAAGAAAAACTGACTAGTGGAGGGGGGCGACATTAGTACCGTTTTTAAACGTAAATAAAAATATTATAATTTTCTCCAATTTTAGAGCAGATATTGAATTTCGCGGTGCCGCTTTCCCCATTGGAGGAGACGCTACTATTGATGGATTGGTCACCGTTCCAAATATCCTCCGTGAGTTTGTCCCTTCCAATCATTTGCTTGGTGTCTCACATGGAATGGGCCTTCGTGATCAATTACCTGAAAATCAATTAAATGTTGCTATGGCCGAAGCTGGAAGTAAATTTATGCCTGGACAAGCTACAGAGTTAGTGAGAAGGATAAAGCAATTAAAAGATGTCGATACTCGGAATACTTGGACCTTGGTGATAATTACAATTGGAACGGAAGAGGTTTTTATAAACTTACATGGAAGGTTGCGATTTGTCCGACCTAAAAAAGGTCGAGAACGGGCTCATTCGGTAGAGAATGTGCCCTTTCTAGCAGGGAATTTTGGAACTTTGGAGGGCCATATCTTGGCCAGGTCAAAAAACGGGCAAAAACGGCACAAAATCCTTGCTAGAAAGGACACATTCTCTATCGAATGAGCCCGGTCTCGACCGTTTTTAGGTAGGACACCTCGCAACCTTTCCTTATTAGAAATGTTCAGCACGATTTAAATTTTTCAAGATTTGTAATAATTGTACCGGCCCTGATACTGGATCGCTTATCAAAGCATTGGATATTCTCAACCGTGGAATTCACAAGGCTTTTATTGTTCTCGTTGGACCGATACATATTAGCTCTTCATTTCAACAACAGGAGAATCTAATGAAAACTCGATGTCCTTGTTCTCGACAACAACCTGATGGATTTATGCAATCTTTAAGTACTAAATGGGCGAATTCTTTTGCTACAGTTCAATCTCATGTTCAAAACGTTAAAAGGAAAACATTCAGTGCATTGACACTTCCATTTCTGACGCTACATTCTCGATATCCATATTCACTATTTATACCAAATAAGGTTAATTTTACTTCAAACATAGGGTCTTAGGTTTCAAACCGAATATTTTTGGTTCGATTTGACGGTTTCGGTTAACCGAGGAATCGGATGAAACTGATGTATATGCTTTAGCCGTTGGCTGGTTCGAAAGCCCTTCGAGATGGATAAATTCTTCTATTCGTCTACCCCCTTTGGTTTTTCAAGTTTCGGGAGTGGTCCACAGGTATTTGCTGTGGTCAGAGTGGTACCTTCGACTCAGCTCCATAGACGAATCGAATGATATACATTTCGAAGACCTTTTGAACCGGCCACCAGCTAAAGTACAGCCAAACCTACAACCCTATTCAAACATTAAATTTTTTGACATTTTTAGCCGCTCTTAAATCGTAGAGGACACAATTACGCTGCAAAATGGCTTTGGAATCGTCTCATCAGTGGACCAAATTATAATTTTTCGAAGGCCGTGCTTTCACAGGATGCTTATTTCTGTCCATCATTGGTTAAATTTTAAATAATTGACAAAAAGTTTTTTAATTCTAGGGCTGCCCGTACTTCAGGACACCAGATAATTTCAATAATTGTGAAATCTTGACACATTCAAGTGCTGAACAACTTCGGGTTTCAAAAGAAAAAGAACTAGAACAAGATCTTGGAGTCTCTAAATTTGGTTCTAAGAACAGTGAAGTTTATCTTACAACATTGGCGATAATGGGAATTGCGTTTCTTTCTGTGATAACCTTTGGAACGATCTTCTATAAGCGCAGCAAAAAGGTTAAAAAATTTATTATTGTGCTGGAGTTAAGGTTTACAGGTTGGGGAGACATCGCTCCAGTTGTGAGGCGGAAACGTCCTCTCTCCCCCGCAATAGGTGCCGCCGGCATCCGCCTGGTTCATCTCCATATCCTCCACCAAACCCACCAAACCAGGGCCTGAAGAGTATGAAATTAAGACAGGGAACTTCTCATACCTACTGGATCCCATGAGCATGATCCCCTCCTCAACCCGTAAATCCTAACTCTGGAATATTTTTTAGGGAACCCGAGGTCGCTTTGATGTTGTACACGGAACTAGAAGATTGTTGATCCCTGAATATAATTACAAAACAAGTAATGCTAGTAGACGCCAACCAGTAGATGATGATAAAATAGCTTTAAAAAGCACTAATTGTGAGAATGGCAGCAGTGGTGGAAATTAGTAAGAAGGCTGGAGCAGTTTTTAAATTTTAACATTCCAAGAGGAAATCAACGATATTTGAGAAGGGAGAAGACTAATGTACCGCCGAGCTATAACTTTGTTCAAGATTAGGGTTGTCGGTTTGAAACCGAACTGAAACCCCGAAGATTTTCGGTTCGGTTTTGGTTAACCGAAAGTTTCGATTTCGGTTAGCCGAAGAATTTGGTGAAACCGACAACCCTATTAAAAATATATTGGTCTTTGGTCTCGCGGTACATTGGGGTGTACCCATTTGAGGACATCGTTGATTTCAAGAATATTTCAGTATTTGACTCGCTCATATATTAATCTTTCCATTGCATTTCACTTTGGTATATTTAAAAGTATTTTTGACACGCATTTACATTCTCCTTAAGAGGAGATATTAACTATACTAAAACGATATAATTGTTTACGTATTTTTCAGTTTAAAAAAGTGAATTTTTTTTTGAAACGAAATTTTTCTAAAATGATAAACAATAAAAAGACAACAAAAAAAAAGAAAATAAAATATGAAAGGGAAGAAGAGATAAGCGTCTAACTCTTTCAAAATTTTAAACGTAAACATCGAGTGCCCAGACAAAATGGTTCATAAAGAACAACGTACAAAAGACCTAAACAGCTTTAAAAGTACAAAAGATCTAACTGCTTAAAAAGTTGAAAGGACAAAGAGTTAGAATGTACAATAGGCCTAACTAGCCTAAAAGTACAAAAAGTCTAAAAGAGAAAAAAACAAAAGACAAATGTTTTTTGTTCATTTAGTATTTGGTTTTGAACAAATTAAGGGTCAAAAATTTTGAATTTTCTGAAAAAGCAAATGAGTTCGGCCGTAGTCAAAGACTTAAAAATCGAGTATGTTAGACCAATTAAGATAAGATAAAAGGCGTTCACTCAGGGTCTAGCAAATGAATAGAAGTCAGGGTACGTCAGTAGGTGTGAGGCTAGAATTAGGTGTGACTAAAACCAAAAGACAATTAAAAGACAAATACAACGTAAAGATTTTGAGACGGCGGCCGCCGCGAGCGAAGCGAGCACGGCCGTCGCGAAGCACGGGAACCTTGCTTGGAAGACATTCGGGGTTCTAAACTAAACAAAGTTTAACAAAGGAATCTAAGGTTTTGAGATAACAGCTAATATGCTGCGATTAATAGTGTAATGAGAGATATGTCGGTATAACGTGGTTTTGGCGTATCAATTTGAGGTAAAACGGATTGATGAATTAAGAGAGATGACAAGGGATTTACCAAACAAGAATATTGAGGGATTTTAGGGGAGAAATAAGATGAATATCTGGCGATAATTCATTATCGCAAAACTATTTTTTTATAATTCAGTATTTACAAAACTATTTATCTAAAATAAGCCATGTTAAATGGTTAAGCCAGTATAGTTGAGTAGACCTAAACACAGAGTATTTACGTGATTATGAGGTATATTGGGGGATTTTAGGCGGATTAAGGATTATGATTAGGAGAATTTAGGATTAAGAGGGGTATGGGGATTTGCGAGGGCTTAAGAGGCCTTTTGATGTTTTGGAGGTTAGAAAACTCGAATCTATGGGAAAATTATAAATCTAACTGCTGATATATGCTTAAAAACGATGTTTGATCATAAGTAATTTTGAATTTTGAAAAGCTTCGAGGTAATACATAGATCAGAGATTAAAATTTTGTGTTTAGGAGGAAAACGAGATTGAACAAATATTTGATCAAATTACTTGAAAATGAAAATATTTGAAAAAATTGATCAAAAATCTCGGAAGCAGGCATTTCGAGGTTTCGGGGTTTTCGAATCAATTTTCGAATTGGTTCGGTGCGGGACCAAATTTCGAATTGTTCCAAAAACCAATTTTCGAATTGGTTCGGTGCGGGACCAATTTTCGAATTGTTCCAAAAACCAATTTTCCAATTGGTTCGGTGTGAGGAACGGGTCGGAGGACCAAAATATGGATGGGGTTCGGGTCGGAGGATCGGTGTTTTTCGAAAAAAACTTTTTACAGGATATAAATGTTTTTGGGGATATGAGTGGATTTAGAGGGATCTAAAAATATATTGGAATATAAGTGGATTTGGAGAGATTAAGTGGTTCTGAAAATATAGTTGTTTTTGGGGATAGGAGTGGATTTAGAGGGATTAGAGGTGGTTTAATGTGTTGTAAATAATTTGGAGGAGTAAGTATTGAGAGATTAAGGATTTGAAGGAAATAAGGAAGACATCAAGAGATTTGGAATGATCCTTCTTTAATCACACAATATGTTACTTCAAAGCAGCCGCACTTTAAGCAGCTTCACTCTAAAATTTTGAAATTTTAGGAGATCACAGACAGCAAATTTCGTACTTTAATACAAAGCAGGCAAAAATTTTGAGCTATATTTAATCAAATATTTTACAATTACATTTAATCATATAGTTGATTTTCCGAGGTTAAATATTTGTTTGCTCTAATCTCTAGCAGCAATGTGAATTTTATGTGTCTTTGTTACATAATTTAATAAAAACTGCCCTTAATGACCTACTAAATCTAGAAGATTAATTTGCATAAATTTTATAAAAGTTTGCAAAGTTTTCCTTATGCTTTGAAAGCACACATTTTGTGGCCCGTAGTCCTAAAGTCGAAATTTTTCAAACCCTTAAAAACTAAAAAATAGACTGAAATTAGTGCCAAAACGCCTTGCAACGAAAAAAAAGAAATTAAAACAAAGGCCGGGCTTTCTTTGGGTGCTTTTGCTAGAAGCTATTCCGATATTCCCTTAATCCCTTCAAATTCCCCTAACACAATCAAAATATCCCACCAAAATTAAATTTGGTTTGAACAAGTGCAAAATCATTCAGGGGCATATGCATTCAGATATTAAAACTTTCTATTCGTCTTTATCAAAAGGAAAATCCAAAAAAAGGTTTTTAAAATTCAGATTTCAGAGAAGTTTTTTAAAAAATTTTAAATTATTAACAACGAAGAAAATTTTTTAGTTTTTTGACTTAAGATTTTGCTTAAAAAACAGTGTCGTTACTACAAAAAATGCAAGTAATTCATAAGGAAACTAAATCATGCAAAATAAAGAACTATGCGCTATCTAAACATAGGATTTGAGGGAAAAGGGGGATATCTGTGGTTTATATGAAATTTAGTTTGTTTTGAAGTGAGACTGAAAGAGTAATATGCTTCCGAGGATTACAAGTCTATCAGGGAATTTGAGAATTTGTATAGAGTAGTTGTATGAATTACGAGGGATTTAGGGTTATCAGTTGATTTAAAGAGATAAGGCAGCTTTTTGTTTCAAAAAAGATAGTATAGCACATAGAAAATACTACTTTAAAAAACCAAAAAATTCAAATTTTAAATATTTAATAATTTAAAAAACTAATACACGAGCGTTTAGGTGCCGCGAAGCGGCACCTAAACGCTCGTTTTTTATATTTTCAAATAAAAATTCAAAGATTTTTATTCTTCCTCGTCTTCATCCCCAAATGAAAGCAAACGTTTATGTACCGGTTCCCTAGAAGATTGTTCTTTCATCGACTTCTTTTTGTCAACTTCTTCTTTAATTTCATTGGAATCCAATGATCGTTTTTCTGGTTTCCGAAATGTAATTTTGCCTTGGAGAATTTTTTGTTCTAAAAACGAAAAAAATTAAATTTTGGGTCAACTTTGGGTATTTGGGGTGCTATTTGTGCCGCTAACATTTGCACCAAAATTCAACTCTGACAGGTGGCTTAAATGCCGTGACGGCGTTGAAAATGCCAGCAGTATAAATCAGAGCTGGGCGAAAATTTGGTTTTGTGGATGAAAATAAACGCCTATAGGTAGGAAGGAAATGAAAAGAGAGGAGCCATTCATATTCCCCTTATAATAGCCAGCAAAGAAGAGGGAACACGAAACAAAAAATTTTCGCCCAGCTCTCGTACAAAATCACAGAATAAGAAAATTCTTACTGTCTTCTTCCTCTCGCTTTTTATCAATTTCTTTTTGAAGTTGTTCAGTAGTCAGGTCCTTCCCTGGTTCTATCACAACAATTTGTGGTCTTCTCTCAGCGGGAACGTTCCGAATGTCATCTTCATCATCCCCTGAATGAACTGATTCCTCTTCGTCTTCTTTGGTAAACTGAAAATATTTTGAGAATAGTAATCCTAATTAATTCGAAGCAGAGGGCGGAATGGGTAGAATTAACCTGGGGAATGGGTAGAGGTCGGAAATTAAAAAAACCTTTACCTTGATTCTTAATTTTGGTTGAGGATCTTGACCAGATCAAACATACCTTAAGCCTAGAAACGACCGAGGAACGCTAAAAATGCCTTGATATTGACTCTGGATCTAGTAAAAATGGCAGCAGTTCTCTGACCATTACACCAAATTTCAACTGACCTACGTTATACTTGTTAAAAATAATTTTCTAACAAAAAAATATTAAGTTTGACTTATGAGAAAAAAAGAGGCTCATGACGATCAGAGAACTGTGACCATCTTAAATGGCAGGAGTGCCGTAAAAATCCCAGACCTTAGAAACTGAAAATCCCTAGAAACGACCCAAACTTAAAACCAAAAAACTATAAAAAACCTTGTCATCAACGGTGTATTCTTTATATCCTAGCTTCTGTTTCATTTGTGCCAGAAATGGAGGGTCCTCTCCTTGTTGGTAAGAAATTCCTTGTCGATCTTTGTACGATGGCCTTTGTCTTCTACCTCCACCAGTTTTCTTCCGATCACCCATTTCAAATAAAAAAAGAAAATCTGGAAAATTTTAAAAGAAATATACGAATAATTCAGATACTCTTGCATAGAAAAATAGCCGGTACTTTATGGATATGTCACCCCCCTCCTATTTTGAGTCTCAGAGTTTTCCTTGAACGTAGAAAATGGTCAGAGATTATTTTATTCTCCATGTCAATCATTTTTTTCTTCTTCAAGTATTTTGCTGGTTTATTTAGCTTTTTCACATATTTTATACTTACGTTTCACTCATTTCATTTCCACATTCACTTATTTTGCTTGAAGAAAGAAAAATGATTGACATGGAGAAGAAAATAATCTCTGACAATTTTCTACGTTTAAGGAAAACTCTGAGACTCAAAATAGGATGGGGGGTGACATATCCATAAAGTACCAAATAGCCAAAATGGTCAATTAAAAAGTCTAAAAACCACAAAATCAATTTATCGCATTTATTTATTCCTACAAAAACAATACATATTTATCAATTATCGTTTCATTCGTCCACGACAAGACATTACCAAAGCAAATACCGTTACAAGACCAAGAAATGTAGTGTCGCTAATGTCTCTCGGAAACACTTTAGCCAAGAACACGTCAATTTTAGCTGGTTTGTATGGCTGAAAAAAAATTAATTTTGGAAAGAATAGTCGGTAATACTCTGGCTGATACCACTTCCCTTTTTTATTTTCCATTTTTTTCAATTTTCCCTTTTCATGGCAATTTATACATCATCCGAAAGAGCTCTACGAGATGAGCCCGAACGCTCGGGTGTGTGTGTGTCGGGTAAACGTGTATCGGGGTTCGGGGTTTTCGAATTGTTTCGAGGCGGGGAACGGGCGGGGAAAATCTGAAAAATCGTTCGGGGAACGAGGTCGAGGCGCAACTCTAGTTCCCAAATTAAACAACTCCCAAATTAACTTACCGATATCGGTATCATTAAACCCAGCTTAAAGAGCTCCTTCGAATGATTAATTTTAGAGCAAGCAAAAAAGCTCAAAATGGTCAGACAAACAAAAAGATGGGGAGATGATCACCAAAAGTATTATTAGAGATTTTAACAAAAAAACCTTAAATCCATTCCAGGTAAGCACTTCATTGTTCGGTTCCTCTTTTACCATTGTAGAATCCACTATTAGCTGCTAAATGAAGAGAATTTAAATGTAGACTAAGCGAGAATAGGCCAGATATTTAGACGTCACTAAAATAGAATTTTGATTATTTTCAATATAAAGTTTATTGCGCGTCAAACAGGCCCGTAGCCAGGGGAGGAAACTGGAAAAAAGGAAACTGGAAAAAAAACGTGGCTACGGGCCTGGTGCCAAACTATAAGGAATTAGAAATTTTCAATAGACAGATGGCTCTGAATTGGCTGCACCGAAAGGGTATGGCACACTTTGTTGCGGGACACTTTGTAGCGACCATTTTTACGCGACCATTTTGTCAGGGTACAGCCCAAAACGGCGCGCAGCCATAAAGGCGCAAAGCCATAACTTACTTCAAGATTTCCGAATCTTTCCAAATTTAGTATTAAACCTAAAGACATTCATACCAAAATTGATAAGGGCCAGAAATTTTCCAGCAAGTTATGGCTTTGCGCCGTTATGGCCACGCGCCTACTTGGGCGTCTCCCTTTTTTATCGCGACAAAATGACCTTCGACAAAATGTCAGTGTGAAAAGGGTAAGTAGTGAGATATGTTACAAAATGGTCAAATTGGGTTTTAAAATTTTTGCAGCCTTTTTCAGAAAATTTTAATTTTAGAATTTTTTCTTCTTAATTTTATTAATGGCTACAAAAGTTTTAATGTCAGGAATACAACCAACTGGAACAATGCACATTGGAAATTATTTGGTTTATTTATTCTTTATTTTTCATTACCCAAAAATTTTTCAGGGTTTCCTCAGACATTTTGTCAAATTGCAGGAAGTACTCGTTATCTAAATTATTTTTTCTTTATGTTTTGTCTAGAGTGAAGATTACAATCGCAGGATATTAAAAATTGCTGACTTGCATGCTATTTCTACGGGTTTTGTGCCATCAAGAAAGGTTTGATTTTTCTCTTTTTATGTTAGATTTTTCGTTATTAAATCTACTGACCCCATTTTTTCTTTCCCACGTCTACACTGGTAATTAGGGTTGCTGTTTTCGAGTCGGGCCGACGTTCGAGTCACTTTTTTCTGGCCTCATTTTTATCGGGCCGCCCGTCCGAGTCTTTCGGGCCAAAATTCGATGCCCGACTCGACTTTCGGACCGGACCGGGCCGGCAACTCTACTGGTAATACTTTGGATGAGACCATTTCTTTACCTTACCAACCTTACCAAGTTACCAAAAACCTTACCGAGTTTTCTCCTTTTATATGTCATAATAAAACCGATTTTTCAAATTATTTTATAATTTCATTCAAATTTTAAGCTTAGAGAGCATATTTGCCAAACATTGGCTATTCTTCTTTCTACTGGTGTTGATCCCTTCAGAACGATAATTGTTCAACAAAGCAGAGTGCCCGAGCTTACCGAATTGATGTGGATATTGGGAACTGCAACTACTTTGGTTTTTTAAATATTTTTTGGTAAAGGTGGCTTCTACTGGTTATGAGAAAAATAAGAGAGGGATTTTTTGAAATTTTTGGGGTTTGACATTAGATAACCGAGCGTGCTGACTAATAGTAGTGATCGAGCTGGGTCTGGACCAAGGCCTGGGTTTTTCCTGTAGCCAGAGTCCAAGCCCAGGCATTTTTGACCTTCTTGGGGTTTTTTCCTGAACTACTACAGGTCCAGGATCCGGCCCAGGTTAATAAATCAAACCCAGGCACTGGCCCAGACTTTTCAAAAATCCCGAACACTACTGATTAACAATAAGACCGAATATGAGTTCAAACTCGATTATCTACTGGCAATTTAGAAAATTTTGAAAGATCCCTTCTTCCCCATTTTTCTGGGACCAGTAAAAGCCACCTTTACCATTTTTCAGCGTAACTTTAATTTTTAAGCCTTCACTTACTGGCCTCAGTCAATTTAAAGACAAATCAAAAAGGTTATATTTTTTACTTACTTTTACTTTTTAACATTTTATTTAGTTTAAAGGCTGTCCCAGTCGGGCTAGCCACATATCCTCTTTTGCAAGCAGCCGATGTGCTTGGCTACCATTCTTCTCATGTTCTTGTTGGGAGTGATCAAACACAGCATTTAGAACTGCTTAAAGAAATAACGCGGTCTTTCAACAGTAAAACAGGCACAGAATATTTCTCAATTCCAGAACGGGTTATCGATTCGAAAACGTTTTAATTAAAATTTTGTTTTTCAGGTGCATTCTTCTAGCCCAAAAATCAAAAGTTTGTGTGATCCAATGATTAAAATGAGCAAATCTGATCCCAAAATTAAATCATTTATTAGTCTTGTGGATTCTAATGAAGTGGTTATCGAGAAAATTAAATCAGCGCTGAGTGACTTCAATCCAGAAATTACTTTTGATCCAGAAAAGCGGCCTGCTGTCAGCAATCTGGTTTAATTTTTTATAATTGTACTTTAGGCATTGGACTTACAAGGGAACGTCCTGAACTGTGAGTCAGATTTTTGTACTTTTTTGTACTAATCAGGGAGCCGGGGTGAGAAAAAGTCGGGTTTCGGGTCAGGTTTTCGGATCATGTTCGGGTTGAGAAATGTCTGGTCGGATTTAGGGTCGGGTTTTAGAATTTTCTTCGTATCGGGTTTACCTTGCTCTTGCGTTCCTTTTCTCCCACATTTTCATGAACTTTGAAGCCCCATAACTTTTATTCCTAGCCAAAAAGCCGAAGATTTCCCATAGTAAATCGATTATGCTTATCGACTGAAACCGAAAATTGTACAGAATTTTACTCACAGTTTGGGATGTTCCCGTTTAGCGACTTAATTTTTTACAAATTACATCATCCAATTTATTTTTAGATAACGCTGTATGGAGAATTCGCAGGGATTAGTACAGATCAGGTTGTCGAAGACTGTAGTGGATTGAATACACTCTCGTTTAAACTTCGGTTGGCCTCCATCATTAAGTATGTTTTTATTTAAAAATGGGACAGAAAATTCATATCTTTTAGCGAGCATCTAGAACCAATACGTGGAACATACCACCAATTGTTAAGTGATGAAAGTACTCTTTGGGAAGTTTTAGAGAATGGAGGAAAACGAGCTAGACAGATTGTTACCAAAACATTGGAAGATGTTAAAACTATTGTTGGATTTAGGTGATAATTTTTAAAAATTTGGCAATAGTGTCGTTTACGGATCCCCCTTTTTTCCTTCACAAGTTTTTTCCTATATTTATATGTACAGAATATGAAAAACCTGGGCTGTTCCTGGGTTCTGGGACTGATTTATTGACCTGGGCCGGATCCTGGGCCTCTAGTTCAGGAAAAACCCAGGCCCTGGAAAAACCCAGGAAGGTAAAAAAATGCCTGGACTCTGGTTACAGGAAAAACCCTGGCATTGGTCCAGACCCAGGCCGCTCTCTAATAGAAAGGCAATTAGGCTGGAAAAAAGGAAAAAGTGACCATTCCGTAGATATCAGGGATCTAGCCGACCCAATTCCCTAAATCCTATACAATATGTAGAATCCTATACAATACCTATACAATATGTATAGGAAAAGACTTGCGGAGGAAAAAGTAAGTCCGTAAATGACACTACATATTACCAAAATTTTTCATGTTAAAATTTTGTTTTTAAATTTTATTTGATAAAAATATAAAAAAACGATCCATTAAGCTTTCTTTTTTGGTTTTCTGGGTTGCCCTTAACACGGCTTTCCCCGTTACTTTTATTTTAATTTTTAATTCTTTTTATATTTTTTTACAGACACTAACTTGTATAAAATGTGTAAAGTACATCAGATAACGGTTGATCAATTTTGTGATGTGATGCATTGGCTGAAAAAATTAAAATAAGCTGTTAAAGATCGGAAATGTGAAACGCAAGGTTTGGTATGATTTTTTGTTTAAATATCAGTTATAAGGGGTAGGGAGACATTTAGGGACGGACATTTTGGGATTGCGGTGACAAAATAGAATGACTTGTATGTTTATATTTTCTAAACCAAGAGGGAGGGGCAAAGGTCTTCCAAGTTTTTTTTGGCTTTTTGTGAGTCCAAAACTCAGTCCGGACAAAATTGTCGGACAAAACTCGGTCTTGCCAGAATCGACAATACTTCCTACCCAGTGGCCGTAGGTTCGTACATTGAAATATCCCGAAATGTCCGTTTCTATTTGTCAGGCTTCAATTAGGACACAGATTTTGACCCCGTTTCTTTTGATTATTTGTGAGTAGATCGTGTATCCAGACCCGTGCCTAACAAATTTTTGGATATTCAAAACCGAACCGAAGATGTTCATCGATTCTTCGGTTCCGAGCCGACAACCCTACTAATTTTGAGATCAAAGTCCTCTTATCCTTTCTAGTTTTCTTTCTCAATTTATCAAAAACTATAATATTTTTACGTTATATTTTGGTCTTTTCCATCTTTTGGAATCCATGGAATTTATCTCATCATATCCATTTCCTTTTCTTTTAATAATTTGATTCATTTTTTGTTCCCGAGTTATTTTTTGTCTATTTTCTAATCATTCCTGCATTCCTTTGCACTTTTTTTTCTTCCTAAATTCTTTACCTAGTATATACTTTCTTCCCCCAATTTTTTCTGTTTTGTTCGCACTTTAGCATAAAATTTTTTGTTGTTTTTAGCACCACATCTCTCTCTTTTTTTGTCGCCTCTTCCACATCTATTTTTATCCCGCGTCAGAAAAAACCGTCAGCTGTCAGACAAAAAAAAATTCTCCACGCCCTTACATTGGAGAGTTATTAATAGCGTCATGAAATTTTTGCTGGTTATTTTTTAAAATTATTTTTGTTGGGATCTCATTGTTATTTTTTAAATTTTCTGTCCTTTTCTTTTTTCAAATCCCTCTATGCGCAGAATTTTATTTTCCCCAATTCTCTATCAATAATTCTCTCAATTTACAGCCTCCTCACATGACGTTCCTTCCCTTTCTCCCTTTATTTACACAATGGCTAACTGCCAAGAATGGCCATTATTTATAGAAAGATATATAAAATAGAGGCATTAAAACAGCATTTATTAAGCAGCTGCCGTTTATTTTTATTCAAATTTTTATAAGGCTGCTCATTTTAAATTGAAACCATAACAGAAATCCCTTGCTCTTAACGATCATTAATAAATTATTTTAATTTTTCCTGCTCAATAAAGACGGCAATCAGAGCCCAAGGGATATAATGGGGGTTCTCTGTAGGAACAACGGAGGAGGGGCTGTCCTTTGGAGGGGCTGCCCCCACGGAGGGGCTGTCCTCCAAAGGATAATGGGGGGTGGGGGGGGGGGGGTCTCTGTAGGAACAACGGAAGGGTAGTCCTCTGCTTCCGCAAATTTTCCCTCTGCTTTTTCCGGATATTTCGTTTTTTGCCCTTAAGCGTTCCGTATTCCGCTTCTGCTTTTTAAAGTGCGTGGGGGCATACCTGTTAGGAACGTCGTATCGTTGTAGGCGATATTCCTTTAACTACGCATCATTTTGGCTTATCCACCGAACAGTGCATTTAATGGACTTGTGTACTTGGGCTAAGATTAAACTAAAAAAGTTGGTGTCGTTGGTCATACGCTTACTCACGCTGTAGTCTGTGTTGTTGGCCATACATAAAAACACATCTCCTATTTCTTATTTTGCGACTCTCCTTTATATTTTGAACTTGCGGATTTCTTCCGCTAAAGTTTAAATCCGCAAAGGCTTTCAGCCACTTTTCTATTTTTTTTTATTTTCTATTTTTCTCTTATTTTTTCTGCCAGCTGCATTTCTTATGCAGCTCTTTTCCTTTTTCTTATTTGCCAAATTTCAAAAAGAAAAATAGGGAGAGTTGACGCCAGTTGGCTAGCTTCCAATAAAGTCTTTCTTCTCTATGGCAGGAATCCAAAATTCTGTACAAACTAGAAAATTTTGAAAGATTTTCCTTTTTTGTTAAGAGCTATTCTAGACAGTCTATATTTCCTGTCTGGAGGTATACAGCCCAAAAGGGCGCGCGGCCATAACGGCGCAAAGCCATAACTTCCTTCAAGACTTCCGAATCTTACCTAATTTGGTATTAGACGATTCCTCTCATCGAGCTAAAGAGATTGGTGCCAAAATTGTTAAAGGCCAGGATTTTTCCAGCTAGTTATGGCTTTGCGTCTTTTATGGCCGCGCCGCCAAAGCTATATCCCTGTCTGAAGGATTTAGCTTTGAGTTTGAAGGATTGTTTTAAATGTTTGTACAGTCCCCTTGTCTTTTTTTTTGTATTTTCCCTCTTTTGTAATAAAAATAAATAAAATTTTATTTCCTTTTTTCCCTTTAAATTTTTGAATTCCCTTTTCGTTTCTAATTATTGGTTCCTTTTGATTTTTTGGATGCAATTAAGTTTTCCATCCTCACAAACTTGAATTATACTACAATTCTATTATAAAATTTTTGCAGAAAGGCGACCAATAATCGTTTTTCCACAACACAAAATTATATAAAATTTTATTATTTATTTTTTTTCTGACTATTTTTCCTCTCCATTTTCACCCCTTCACCCTTCATTTTCACCCCTCCCATAAAAAATTATTTTATTAATAATTTTTTTTAAATTTCAATCTCTAATGTTTAAAAAAACATATGATCTATTAATGATGAGCAAATTAAAAATTAATTATTTTGTCTGCTGATTTCCTATGCCAATTTTATTGCATCAGTCTTATATTTTTTTAATATTTTTTTATTTTTTTTTAAATTTTATTCTTGCGAGATTTCCTTATTTTCTTGGATAAAAAATCCTGAAAAATTAATTATTTTTATAATTTAAAAGCTTTTTTTAATTTTTTTTCTGCCTATTTTTCACCAGTTTCTTTAAAATCACCAGTTTTTTCTTTACGTTTTTTATCATCTAAAAAAGTTAATCCGCTTTAAATGTGCAAAAATGTTATTTATTTTATAATCCTCTTATAGTGGCATCTTTTTTTTTAATTTTTTCTATTTTTTTAATTTGGTACTTTTCCGTTATTCACCCGCAAATTTTTTGGCTGTACTTTAGCCAGTGGCCGGTTCCAACGTCTTACGAAGTATATGTCTTTCGATTAGTCTTCGGCTCCCACCTAAGGGTTTTCAATCTTCGAGGACCTATATCTCGGTCAGAGGCATTACTGAAAATCACGTTACTTTAGCCAGTGGCCAGTGACAATTACAGCTTATTCGAAAGCCTCGTCATGAGTTGAATGACACCAAAATCAACGTGATTCTTTGGCTGTACTTATTTGTTAGTCAATGGCCGGTTCCAAAGTCTTACGGATTATATATTTCTTTCGATTAGTCTCTTCGGGGTAATTCAAATGGTACCTCATTGATCAGTGCTTCTGACCGAGATATAGGTCGATTGAAACCAAAATTAAGCTCCGGTCTCAATTATAAACCAAGTTAGGAACTCATAATGTCAAATGTGTACAAGGGGAGCTTAGCTTAATTTAAGGGGTCAAAATCCGTTATAATTACAATTGATAGCTTATTCGAGAGGGCTCGTCATTATGAGTCGAATCACACCAAAATCAATGTGATTCGATATAACGGAGAAGTACCAAATTTTTTGTTTCAAAATTTTCCCGTCCTAATTTAAAACTAATAAATTTTGTGTCTTTAGATTTATTTCTCTTTTCCGCAACAAATCGATCTTTAAAAAAAGTGCGATTAAACTCAAAATTAATGGGAGAAATGATTGCGAGAAAAGGCCAGAAAACCCCCCTCTTCTGAAAAAAACCTTTTTTTCTTCAACTTTGATTCCCACCATCTTTTATAAAATTTACTTTTTTATTGCCACCACTGCTTAATCGACTAATTTCTCGTGACAGACTTGTGGGAAATTGACTGAAAATTTGGGAAAATAAAATATCATTCGGCCACCGCGTGGTGTGGGGGATTTCCTCTCTTAAATATTTCTAGGCTAAAAAAATTAATATTTATTTTAATTGTTATTAATAGGTCTGGGACAAATATGCACGCAAATTCGCTAAATATGCGCATAAAAACCCCAAACACAGAAAAAGTCCAAAATATGCGCCAAAATATGCAAAAAGTCTCAAGGTATCGCCTATATGCAAATATGCACGAGGGTGCCGAAATATGCAGAAAATATGCATTAACCGGTTCCTTAAGTTGAGCCTGAGGTTGCTCCTAAAAATTGACCCTGAAGAACCATTTAAAAGTCCGCACACAAAACATGAATTTGCATGTTTTTCCCAGCCCTAGATATTAATTATTCCCAATAATAACAATGTACTTTCTATTTTTATTATGTTATTTTAACACCCACGTGCCCCTATTCTAATTTTTATTTACACAAACATCTATGGACAAATTTTAAAAAATATTTGTCCTTTTGTATCTTACGTTTTACTTTCATTTCCGTAAAATTTAATAATCAATTAGTTTAATTAGGCGAGATCTTTTTATCAAATAAATTGATATAAATTGTGTGTTTTAACAAATTTTAACCTTGAAAAACCTGGTTTTTTCTTTAATTTATTTTTAATTATAGATTTTTTAAAGAATTTTTCTCGATGAGTCCACCCCTAAAACCTACTCCCCGAAGACCTATTGATCCTGAAGGCTTACAATTTTCGAAAGAGAATATCAAAAGGGGAATATTGAGGGATTTGGAGGGATTAAGGGGATATCGTGGATTTGGCGTGATAGAATTGGATAGAGATCTCTACTCGCCCAGAGTTAAGGTACACAATCATAATACCGCACTATTGGTTCTAAGACACAGAATTAGGTACTTATCTCCAGAAAGCTGGGTATTTAACCCCCTTAATCCCTCTATGTTCCTTTTCAAGCGTTGTAGGTCTTCAGGGTCAATAGGCAGGCCTTCAAGGAGGATTAAATTACTCCCTCTCATTTTCTAAAATTTTTTGAAGAATTTTCTATTTTAGAAATAAATTAAAATGCCTAGCAATGGCCCAAAGGAAAGAATTTCCGTGCCGTCAGAGAAAGAAGCATTAACTCCTCCTCAAACAAATGGATTTGGAAAGAAAAATTCGAATGGGGGAATTTCACAAGAAAGACAACAAATTCGTTTGAGGCCAAAATTAGGTTAATTTTTGGAGGTATTTGAGGCATATTTTGGGCCACAACTTTTTTGATTCTTAACTGATTTAAATAATTATTATATCATTTGAAAGCTCTAAAAGTGGGGATTATTTTACCTAGCAGAGTTGATTTAATCAAATTATTCTGCAAAAAGTTACGGCCGAATAAGCGAGGTCAATCGTGATTTTCGATCTTTATTTGGCTTTAACTTTTTGTAGAATGTTGAGATCAGATAAGGTCATTATTTAAAAGATGTCGCATCTTGAGACCTTTCGAATGATATGAGAATTACTTGGATCGGAGGAAAACTAAGAAAGTTATGGCCCAAAGTATGGCCTAAATACTGAATCGGTGATCATCCTCATCCGTATTTGTTGAGGGTTTTTTTCAAGAATTTTTATTTTTAGGCCTTTTCAATGGATGCGCGATCATAATTGGTGTAATTATCGGTTCTGGCATTTTCATCAGCCCAAAAGGTGTTTTAATCCATGCCGGCAGTCCACTCCTTTCAATAGCCTTATGGACAGGCTGCGGACTTTTTTCAATGCTTGGTGCTCTTTGCTATGCAGAATTGGGGACAAGGATACCAAAAAGTGGTGGAGACTATGTTTATATTTCTGAGGTTTTTTTACAGATTTTTTAAAAATAAAATTAAAAAAATTTTTTTCCAAAAGGCGTTTGGTCCTTTACCTGCTTTTCTCTTCCTTTGGATTGCACTTCTTATAGTAAATCCAACGTCAAATGCTGTCATTGCCCTAACTTTTGCTCAATATGTTCTCAAACCATTTTTCCCTGCCTGTCCAGTGCCTGAGACTCCAGTTAGAATAATTGCAGCGGCTATTATAGGTTTAGAAATTTTTTTGAGGGATTAGTCAGGAGGTCGATTTCAAGGAGTCCAAATGGGGGGTGTCCAAATTTTGGCGTTTACTTTGGCGCTTCCAACGGATTTTTTTGGCGTCAATCTTAGGAATTTTAGAAGCTTTTATCACTTTTTTATCATTCTCCTCCCAAATTTTTTTCATTTTCTTCCATTTCGGGGGAGGTGTGGGCTTCATTCCTTCTGGCTACGCCCTTGATTTTTCAATAAAATTCTTTCAAAAAAATTTTTAAGTTCTCCTAACCTTTGTCAATTGTGCCAACGTAAGGTGGTCTACTCGAACTCAGGATTGGTCAACTATTACAAAAATTGTTGCTTTAGCTTTAATAGTTGTTGCTGGTTTAGTAAATGTTATTTTAGGTTAATTGTCGTTTTTTTAGGTTAATTAAAATTTTTTCTTTAGGAAAATCAGAAACACTCAACCAAGAAACTTTACTTGAAGATTCCAATTTTTCTCCAGTTCACTTGGCATTAGCTTTTTATTCTGGCGTATTTAGCTTTTCTGGATGGAATTATCTTAATTTTGTGACAGAAGAAATTCGAGAACCACACAAGTAAAATTAGAAAATTTTTTGAAAATTTTCTAATTTTACTTTTGAAAATTTTCAAAATTTTCTTTTGAAAATTTTTTTTAAATTTTTTGAAAATTTCTAAAAAATTTTTTTGAAAAATTTTTTTTTTTTGAAAATTTTTTTATTTTTTAGAAATTTGCCTCGAGCAATTTATATTTCTCTTCCAACTGTTACTTTAATTGTAAGCTTTGAAAAATTTAAAAAAAATAAATTTTTTTAATTTTCAGTATATTCTCGTCAATATGGCCTATTTTTCTGCTTTATCTCCCCATGAAATTTTGGAGTCTGATGCTGTGGCGGTTACTTTTGCAGCACGTGTATTAGGCCCTTTAGCTGTACTTGTTCCTTTCTTTGTTGCTTGTTCGTGTGTTGGAAGCCTTAATGGGGTATATTTTTTTATTTTTTTTTAACAGGGACGATGTCAGGGGATTTTGAAGAAGATATTGCCTATCTTTTTCGAGGACTTTTCCCCATATTTTTTCTGACTTTTGCTCGATTCCCTTAGCATGTAGCAGGGATGTCACGGGCTGAGAAAAAAGTCAGGTCGGGGTGATCCTCAAAATTTTCTTCGAATCGGGTTTCGGGTCGAAAAAAGTCCGAGTTCAGGTCGGGGCAGTTGGAGGGTTTAAGAGAAAAATGTCGTGCTTGAGTTTGGAAAATTTTTCGGATCAGTTTTCGGGTAACGCTTGATATCCCTGGTCTGTACTACAAATTCCAATCCTTAGAAATTGGTTGAATGCCACGAAGATTAGCTAAAGTAAAAGCCTAAAGGAGAGCTGGCTATGACTTCTTTACATGTGCCACTAAAAAAAATTTTTTTCTTAAAGATAATTTTCACTTCCTCCCGAATGTTTTTTGCTGGTGCTCGTGATGGACTTTTACCAGAATTATTAGCAATGATTAATATAGACTGTTTAACACCAACACCTTCACTTATATTTTTGGGTGCTTCTTCAATTGCTATGCTTGCTTTTGCTGATGTTTGTGAGTTTTTTTGAAATTTTTTGAAGAAAAAAAAATTTTTTCAAAGATGTTCTAATAAATTATTTGGCATTTGCTGAGTCTTCTGTAATTACTTGTGCAGTTGCTGGATTAATTAGACTAAGACTTCAAGATGCTAGATCAAAGAAAAAGGAGTCGGAAAGTGATAACTTGGAAAACAATGAAAATATTATTCAGGTTTAATATTTTTTTTAAAGGGGAAAAAATTTTTTTGGCTGAAATAATGCCTCTTGTCCAAATTACGCGTCCAATCGCACCAATACACGTCTAATGAAAAGTTTATGCGTCCAATTAATGACGATACATACCCGGTTACTTTAGTATCATGAAATCTGCAATAGGAAGCTATTCACCGGGTTTTGGTACACAGACACGACACCATAGGGTACTTATCACCATAGATTGGCGCCTAAAAATTTTTTTGGACGTACAAACTATTGGACATATAAAATTTTTATTGGAGAATAAACTTTTCGTTGGACGTGTAAAGGTGTGATTGGACGCGTAATCTGGTCCCAAATAATTTTTTGAATTATTTGGCCTCCAACAATAATTTTTTAATAAAAAAATAAACTTTAAAATAAAAAATATTAAGAGAATATATTATAATATCCCTCAATAATTTATTTTTTTTAGTTCCCACTATTCGTCCCAGTAATCTTCTTTTTAATATGTCCCAGTAATCTTCTTTTTAATACTTTAAAATAAAAAATATTAAGAGAATATATTATAATATCCCCCAAGAATTTATTTTTTTTAGTTCCCACTATTCGTCCCAGTGATCTTCTTTCTAATATGTCTGTATATTTTGTTTGTGCCTTTACTCATTCAACCAACTGAATTGATAGTGGCCATTGGAATTATAGCTTCAGGAATTCCATTCTACTTTTTGTTTGTTAGATGGCATTGCAAACCTCAACTTTTTTATAGACCTTGGAGTTAGTTTTGATTTTTATTTTGTGGGATTTTTTGGGACTTATTTTGGGGTAATCTGATGATTGGGGGATTTTTGATTTCTGCAGGAGGGGGGGGGGGTTTAATCCATTTATTACGGTTATTGCGGGGCTTTTTGGGGGGAATATCTTTAATTTCCCAATTTAATAGAAATTATGATTTTATGGGTCCATCTCAAAAGGTCAACCTTAAGTGTCAACTCCATAATTATCAGATAACCCAAAGGTTCCCATAAGTGTCAATTCCATATATTGGAGGATACAGATGAATTTGTTTGGATTAAGGGGGATTAAGGGACGTAAGATAGAAATTCTCTCGTGTAACTCTCAGATAGGCAAAAGGTAGTAGGCCAATGTGTTCTTGACCTTGAGTCTCATTTATCTACCCAAATATTAGGAGTTGACTCTTAGGGTCAGTTGGCCGTTAGGGAGTTGACCTTAAGGATAAAAATTTTTTTAATTTTTTTAAATTTTAGTTGAAATGACAAGATCAGCGCAAAAATTATTGCTTTGTGTAACTGATGAGACAGCCTTATCAACATAATTTTAAAAATATTTTTATAATTTGGTATATTTTTTTGTACATTTTTTTCTCATTCTGAAAAATTCAACTCTAACATTAATACTAGAGCCCGGACGGTACCGTACTACCGACGGTATTTTTCTGCATTTATCGATATCCCTATCGGTAGAACTTTACGGAATACCGTCCGATAAAATTTTTAAATTTATCATTTTATCGATATCGGTATTTTTTCGGCATTACAGTATGGAATACGGTATGGTACAAAATTCCGGGACTTATCCCTCAATTGAATCCCTCAATCGGGACTTATCCCTCAATTGAATTGACCTTTAATTAGAGTTGATAATTTTGTAAATATGTAAATATAATCCTTGCCTATTTTTACTATTTGTGATTAATAATCATATGTATTTCGCTTTTTTAAATCCTAAAATGTAAAATATTTCCATAAATATGTATATTATTGCATTTATTTTAAAGATATAAAATTTTTTTAATTATTAAAATTTTGAAAAATTTCAAGTGTGTTCAAAAAATCGCTTTTTGATATTTCACTCTTACATATTAGCACTGAACAGACCGTAAACATTTATACCTATTTTTCTTTGACTACTCTAATATTTCTTTTAATTTCTCTAACTTTATGGATGAAATCGAGTCATCCCAATTAGGCGCGCGGCCAAGATGGCGCAAAGCCATAACTTGCTTCAAGATTTCCGAATCTTTCAAAATTTAGTATTAAACGATTCCTCTCATCGAGCTAAAGAGTTTAGTACCAAAATTGATAAAGGCCGGAAATTTTCCAGCAAGTTATGACTTTGCGCCGTTTGGCCGTGCGCCCGTTTGGGCGTTTTCCGAGTAAATGTTTTTGTCCCATATTCAAATTGGTCGGTTGGGAACGGAGTTTTTGAGAGTCCGTAAATCAGGAAAATACAAAATTGAGCGGCCGGGTCCCAATAAATTCAGCGTGGCCGCGTCCTGTGCCGCATAAAGCAAATAATTTTAGCCTTTTTAGATTTAAAATATTTAACATTTATTTCCAATTTCTGACACATGCATTTCTGGCGTTCTTTAATCAAGTAGGTATTTATCTTTTTTTCAAAATAATTTTTCTAATTTAGACAGTCTACACGTGCAGCTATAATTATTCTTCCAATAAAACTTTCAGTGGACAGCGGAGTTTGGTATGGAACTATTGTTTATTTTGAAGAGGTTTGTTTTCTAAATTTTTTCTAAAAACTAGAGATCGGTCAGGGTCTGGACCCAGTCCTGGATTTTTCCCGTGCCCAGGGTTCAGGCCCAGGCATTTTTTGACCTTCCTGGGTTTTTTCCTGGACTACAGGCTCAGAATCCAGTCCAGGTCAATAAATCAACCCCAGAGCCAGGGACAGGTTTAGGCTTTTCAAAAATTCCTATCTCTACTGAAAACTGGACATTTTGTCCCTAACAATTTTCGGTAAGAATCGTCAAGAATCAAGGTCAGGGTTTTTTGAAAATCTCGCTCTCTATGGGTTACAAACTTTATATTCCCCATTTGTCGCTTAAAACCCGGGTTTTCAGACGGGATCCAGTAAAATTCTGTTCTGAGTCCCTTCTTTGCCGACCCTATTATTAACCTTCTAAAACTATTTCCGCTTCGTCTTTAGATGCCCTCCTTTTCTGATGCTAAATTATTGTTAGTCAATAAATGGAATGGATTTGTTAATTGTACGTTTGCTAGTGCCAATCGAGCTGCGACAATGTTTGAGAGGAAGGAATGAATATTTAATTTCAATCAACAGTCAAAATTATTTTTATTTTGAAGTATTTCTTTAAATTTTAATTTTTAATAAAATTTTTTGCTCATTGGTTTTTAAAATTTAAAAGATTTTTTTCTAACCTTCGAGAGGTTTACTTTAATTAATTCTAATTTTATTATTTTCAAGAAGGCAAGCTTAAACTTGTTTTTAAAAATAATTCCTAAAATGTTCTAAAATGTCGATACTTCGTTAATGTCAAGGGACTGAGTGTGAGAAATACGATGGAAGCGAAGGTTTCAATTTTTCTAAAAAATTTTAATTTGAAAAAAAGTTCAGCAGGAGCTTCAGCATACCAAATTGTTGGAAGGTTCCAGTGATCAAACTGATACTCTTTCTCCAAGAGTTGGGAATCCAGAAGGTATTTTTTTTAATTTATGAAAAATCTGGAACTTTAAAAATTTGTTATTTTTTTTCTAACCCTCCAGTAATGTTTTTTAGCTGTTGTGCCTCTTTTTTCTCGTTTTTTCATTTCCAATATTCATGTCTGTTTGCCTTATTGTTTTTTTGAACACGGAACTTGAGAAAAATTAAGGTAGTCTAACCATTATGCTCATAAATTTTTTGTTTGATTCTGTTGATAAACGAAGGCACGTAGAAGGAAAGAATAACAGACTCGAACTAGTGGGGGGGGGGGGGGTATCCAAAAATACCAAAAATTCGAGTCTGTCTGTTAAGAATTTTTTATTTTCAGGCCCCAAACTCGTCAAATTTCTCAATTTTTGGGAGCAGTTCAACCTTGAAAATGGCTTTAAACTTCTTGGTCACTCAATCGGCGTTTACCCACTGGCATTTCTAATTGCTTCTTTGATTCTTTCTTCGCTTTCTGGTAAATTTTAGTATTATTTTTAAATTAATTTTGAATCAATTTTAGTTGGAATTTATTGGTTGGAAATAAAAGATCGAGTTAGGGATGGATACACCCCAACAACTTCAATGTCTCGTTATGAGACCGATGTTCTAAAAGAATTTCTTGGGTCTACAGGTTTATTACATTGGCAAGGGGACATATCGGAATATTTCAACGTGTGAATAGTTTCTCTAACAATTTCGGGATCTCTGGCCACTGGGTTTTCGATAGACGCTGTCCTATTGAAAAGACTTAAGAAGTTTGTCTCCCCAACCCCGATATGTCCTCTTACCTTTGCTTTAACTTAAAATTCTAAGAACAATAATTTAGGCGATCCTCTTCTAACAACGGTGCTGATTAGAGCTCGGGATGGTGGCAGTATGCACAGGCTGCGCTGGTTGAATGCTTCAGTCAATTTGCATTCTTTATTGCATCTAAATATTTCTGCTGATTTGGATGGAGAGGTTTATTTTTATTTTGGTAATACCGAGTTTTGTGCTCTCTTCTTTTTTTCTTAATAGGTACATAATGGTCAGACTTCCTAAATTCTAGAGCTGCCCAAGACGCTTGGTTTTGGGCCTTGACGGAAGACATTTATTGGGGTTTTTCGGTCTTGGTCTCAATTATTGGTCTCGTATCTTGAGCTATGGAAGATTTTCGGTCTTGGGCATCTCTAATAAATTCCACTCTATTTCCCGTTGGCGTATGACTGAAAAAATTTTCCTTTTTCTCATTTAAATATGCCAAAGGGAAATAGAGTGGGATTTGAGAAGTCTGATCATTATGTACATATTAAAAAAAATGAGGGAGGGGGAAGCAAGAAACCTGGTATTACATATATTTTTTAACACTTAACTATTAAAAAAATGATTTAAGTCTGTCTACTATTCCAACATTTGCGGCCCTTTTTGTGATGCAAATGTGCCTATCAATTATTTTTATGTTTGTTTTTGGCTTGAAAAACTTATCTTAAACATTTCTTTGAAGGAGTCACTTAATTCACAACTAACGCGCCTTCATGCTGGAAAACGGCCGAGCAATTCTCTTAACCTCACCTATCCAATTTCGAGGGTAAATGGCTTTGATTTGCACTTGGAAAGGAATTTTTACGGTTTATTTTGTTTCTTCGTTAAAATTTAATTTTTTAAAGGTGTTAAACTTCGCAATAATAACGAGACTCGCAATAAAGAAGACCCAGAGGTTTCTCAGCTTTCAAAATTTACCAATATTGAACATATCGAGGTTAATTGTGTAAAATTGAACGTAGTACCCCCCTTTTTTTCCTTCCACAAAATGGAAAAATTGCATTGTTAAAATCCATTGCTCTATGGCGATAAGTACTCAGCTCTGCTTTTTAGGACCGTTATTGTACTAGTTAGCAGAGCTCCGGGTGAGTAAATGGTGAGGGTGAGGCAATGCGAGTAAGTTAATAGGAATAAGTTAACCTGTTCCAAATAAAAATAGTGGTACCGACACTCAACTTTGGCATTCGTTCTAAAAAGCGGCGCCGAGTACTTATGTTAGCCATAGAGAAGGTTGATATTATATTTAATGCTGTTATTTTTTCATTTTGTGGAGGGAAAAAGAAGGTGGTACGAAGTTCATTGACTCCTTAAAAATTCTATAAAATTAAATTTAGGCAATAATGATGACCTTTAGAGCAGACATTTCCCATCCTAAAGATGAAGAAAAAATGGCAAAGTGGGAGATGCGTGTTTACGAATTCAGTCAAAATCAATTTAATAATTCATTAATTGAAATGTTGGTACTTGGATCGGAAATTGTGGATTATGAAATGGCTAAAGAAGCGGAAAAGACTGTCCCCTATTTTGTTATGGGTATTTTTATTTTTTTAAAATTGTCTTGGTTTTTGTCCAGTATATGCGTCCAATCGCACCTTTTCACGTCCAGTCAACCTGTATACGTCAAATGAAAAATATACGTGCCCGTTTCTGCATTTTAGTAGCAGAAAATTTATGGAAATAGGAGGCTTTACTCGCCCAAATTCATGGTGCACATGCATTATCTGACCATGGGTTATAACACGAAGAACCTGGTATTTATCGGTATAGATTGGACGCTAGATTTTTCGTTGGATTTGTAAAGTAGTGTTGGACACGACTGGTGTCCAACACATTTTCTTACACATTTTTGCCTGTAGCTGCTCAAATACTCCTATTCTTCATTTGATCCGCCATAGGCAAAGATTAACTGGTCGTGTCCAACCCCAGTGTAAAGGAGCGGTTGGACGGAATGAGCCATGTTTTTCTCTTTAAAATCTTCAACTTTTCACATTAACAGGTTTTCTATTTATGTTTGCATTTGTTATTTATACTCTACTTATTGGTGCTTTCTTTTATCGTGTAATGGATAGAGCCAAACCGTTGCTAGCTTTAGGGTGGCTTTTTCAAAAAATTGAATTAAAATATTTTTTCTTCAATTAAAGCGTTTCCCTCTGTCCAGTACTCGCAATAACCTCAACATTTGGAGCTTGTACTCTCGCTGGTTATCGTACAAATTCTGTCATTCTTATCATGCCATTCTTGTAAATTTTAAACTTTTTTGGGGTACTTGTGTAGTTTACACCCCATAAGCCCCGCCCCTTTGTCCTTTTTTCCTCTTCTCTATAAGAAAGTGTTTATTAAAATTTAACCAAAATGGTCATTTTATAGGAGGAAGCGATAGAAAAGGCTGAAACAAAAAGAGGCGGGGCTTATAGGGTGTAAACTACACAAGTACCCATTTTAGTTTCCATATCTTTTTCTTTTTTAGAATTTGTGGGATAGGAGTCAATGATGCTTTTCTAATGGCCCATTCATGGAATAGAACAGCTCGGAAGCATTTGCCAATTCCTGAAAGATTGGGTATTATTTTTGAAGAGGTCGGTCCATCAATAACAATTACTACTCTTACAAATGTTGTTACATTTCTGATTGGAGCATTGACTCCAACGCCAGGTTTTTTTTTAATTTTTATTACTTGGGTTGTCGGTTCTTGGAAAATCTTCGGATATTTTTAGAAAATCTTCGGATATCTTCGAGGATCTTTCCTTCTCAAGGACGTAGCTAGGGGGGCTAAAATTTGGGGTTTTTATCAGTTCCCTCTTAAACTTTTTATTTCCCCCGTTTCGTGGTGAGGCTTCAGTCCCCATCAGTCCCCGGATACGCTCGTGACTTACATTGGTGCTCGTTTTTTATTCAAAATTTTTTTTAGAAATTTCACTTTTTTGTTTGGCAACTGCTATTGCACTTGGTTTTGCTTATATTTACACGGTTTCTTTTAAAATTTATATGAAAAAATCTCAAATTTTTTATCTTTTAGTTAATGCTTTTTGCTCCACTTATTTACTTTGCAAGTATTTTTGAAGAAAATAATTCTGGGAATAATACATTTGCATTTTTGGATAAAATTAGACAAGAGGTTTTTTAATTTAAATACAAGCTACTATTCGGATATCTCCCCCCTTTTTCTCCTTTCTTTTTTATTTTTCAAAAAAGTACGCAAGGATTAAAGTGAATCTTGACATCTTTTGAAATTAGACCCATTCCCAACGTTGGTGTGGCTCTACTCACTCAGAGTTACCGGACAATTGGTTCTAAATGTCAGAGCAAAATATTAGTTTCCGTAAAATTCTCTAACATTTTGTTATTTTAATCCATGTATACTTTTTGTGGAGAACTCGAAAGGAAAGGAGAAGAAAAATAAAATGGGGAGGGGGGGGGAGGGGTTAACCAAAGAGTCCAAAAGAAATTTTTAAAAATTTTAATAAAAAAAATTTTTTTAGGTCGATTTACTATTTAATTGGATTTTAAAAATTTATTGTAAAATAATATCAAATAGAATTTTTGGTTTTTTACTTTTATTTGGTGTACTTATTTATTGGTATTTTGCATTGGCTGGGACACTTAATATTCAGGCTAAATTGGATACGTAAATAAATTTTTAAAGAAAAAATTATTTTTTGGTAAATTTTAGTGAAAAAATTTTGCCAAGAAGCAGTCCAATTCTTGAGCCACACAAATTGATTTCCCACATGGTTTTTTTTAATTTTTGGTACTTGTTTAGTTTACACCCCATAAGCCCCGCCTCTTTTTCTTTCAGCCTTTTCTATCGCTCTTCCTCCTATAAAATGACCATTTTGGTTGATATTTTAATAAACATTTTCGTATAAAGAAGAGGAAAAAGGACAAAGAGGCGGGGCTTGTGGGGGTGTAAACTACACAAGTACAAAAAAAATTTTTTTTAATTTTTTGAGAAATTCTTTATGTGAAATTTTAGGTCTGGACAGAATATTATCCTCTAACGATTTTGGTTAATAATCCAATTGATATTCGTTTAAAGAGGCAATTTGATAGATTTAATACAATGTTGGAGGAGTTTGAAGGACTAAAGTTTTGCAAAGGTTTAATTTTAAATAATTACTTTTTCTTTTCCCGTTTTGTAGTAGGGATGTCACGGGTACCCGAAAACCGACCCGAGAAAAATTTTGGAAATCTGACATTTTTCTTAACCCGTGTCATTCCTGTTGTGCATTACTACTAAACGCCGAAATACCAAACACACGAAAGGCATGTCGAAATACAAAAATATGGATTATTTACAATCTTCCACGTGATTGGAAAATTTTGCAAAGGTTTATGTTTATTATTTTGCTTGGGTTTTTGGCAGCTTTTGGAGGTTGGTATTTCGGCGTTTGGTATTATGGCGCACTTTTCTTTTCCCTTCTATTCCCCTTATTATCTTCTGAATTGAATTTAATTTTTCAAACATTTTTCAGGTAAACAATTCACCATTTTATGGCTTAGAGATTATATAGAATATTGTAAAATGGCAGCCCTCTACGATTTTGATTTTTTCGATAATGGCAATAATTCTTCAGAAATGCATATTGATTCACTTTCAATTAGTGAAACTGGATTTGACGTTTATTTTTAAATTTTTTTAAATTTTTTTAAATTTTTTAAATTTTAATTTTTAGTACACCCGTCTAGAACAATTTCTTAGTTCTCCATTTTACAGGCATTACATTCCTTTTCTTCGGTTTTCTTCAAAAATTAAGAGACCTATGTTTGTTTGTTTTTCGGATCAGTTCAACTGAGTTCCGGCCAGAGATGGGTCGGAATTCCGATTTCCAACTTCCGAGTTCCGACGTTTTCTTTCCGATTTCCGAAAAAATTTTATCCGAGTTCCGACTATTGAGCCAGTTCCGATTTCCGGCTCTTCCGATTTCCTACACCTCTGACTGTTCCGACCCACCTCTGTTCCCGGCCTTATAACTTAGGAAGGGGTTGATAATTTTTAATGTTCTTGGTACCAATGGATAGGGAATTAAATGGACTACAAGATATTAAAAAATCAAAATTACTGATTGATTGATTAAAAAGTTATGGTTTAAATACCAACTTTTTTCAAAAAAATATGATTTTCGGCACTTTTTCGATCATAACTTTTTTATCAATCAGTCGAGGGTTTTGATTTTTTAGTTAATTGTAGTGTATTTAATTCCCTTTCCAAGGATACCAAGAACATAAAGAAGTGACCATCCCTTGATAAGTATAGGGTCCGGAACTCAGTTTAGTTGTATCCATGTTGCTAAAAATTCTTTTTATTTTTTATAGAACTGGGCACGAATTCCAAGTCCCAATTTCAAAATTTTGGTTTTCCGTAACTTATCACAACACTGTCAGTTGGGAAGAACGCATCAATTTAATGCAGGAATGGCGAAGAGTTGCCGAAAACTATCCAGATTTGAATGTTACAGTTTGGGAAGTTAATTCAATGTTTGTTGATCAAATGTTAAGCCTCAAGTCTTTAACACTTCAGGTTTGTAAAAATTTTTTAAACCCTTCCAAGGGGTCTAACAAGGGCGTGGTTAGAGGGTCGATTTTAATGGGTTAATATGTGATGTGCGTCAAAAATTTGGGCGCTTACTTTTGCGTTGCGAACGCAAATTTTTTTTGTTCTATTTTTGGTTTTTCAATGCTGCGGGATAAATTTTTTTTTGATTTTTGGAAGGCCAAGAAGCCCAATAATTTATTGCATTTTCAGCGCCGCAGGCGAAATTTTGAGAATTTTTGGGTTTTCTGAATGTTTCCGAATTTTTGGGAAAAATTTTCTGAAAATTTTCAATATTTTTGGGTTGTAGACGAAAAAACCCATTTTATAATTTCCTCCCATTTTTTTTTATTTTTCTCCATTATGGGGGAGGGGAGGGCTCTAGCCTCCCTGGCTACGCCCTTGAAGTCTTCTAGGGGGTTTACAAATTTTTAAAAATATTTTTAGACAACATTTTTAACCCTTTGTTGTATGGCTCTAGTCTGTTTAATTTTCATCCAAAATCCTCTTTCTGTGGCAACTGCATCTTTTGCAATTGGATCGATATCAATAGGTGTAATTGGCTATTTAAGTTGGTGGAATTTAAATTTGGACCCGGTTTATTTTTTATTTTTTTGGATAAATTTAAAATGATTTTTTAAAGGTTTCCCTTTGTGCAGTACTTATGTCAATTGGAATGAGCGTAGATTTTACAGCACATGTGTCTTATCACTTTCAGGTTTAACTTTAACAAAAATTTTGGCTCTTTTCTAGATTATGCGTTCAATCGCGCTTTTATGAGTCCAATCAATGGCGACAAGTACACGCTTCCAAGGGCGTAGCCCGGGAGGGCTGGGTATACCCCATGTTAGCCCCCTTCCAAAGTCGACCTCTGGTCCTTGCAAGCTTATGCACTTTAGTGCCATGAAATCTTTATGAATGAAAAGCTATGGTACACTCACAATACCGGGACCGGGCACTTATCGCAAAGATTTAACCAGGCCCGTAGCCAGGGTAGGAGGCCCCCTTGCCCCCCCCCTCTCGAAAAAATCCTGGCTACGGGCCTGGGTTGATCGCTTAAAAATGTGAATGGACGCATAAACTTTTATTTGACGCAAAGGTTGATTGGACGCATCATCTTGACAAGAGCCAAAATTTTTTTCAAATTTTCTATAAAATTTTTAGCTTTCACACAAACGAGAAATTAAAGAAGGCCAACTTGTAGAAAAAAGGTTAAGTAAATCAATGGACAAACTTGAAAATACCATTCGCTCAATTGCTTGGCCAATGTCTCAAGCTGGTCTTAGCACAGTTATTTGTGTTTTTCCACTTGTCTTTTTGCAGGTTTTTTTATTTTTCTTTTTGTATTTTGAACTTTTTTTAGAATTATATTCCTTTGGTTTTTGTCAAAACAATTTCTCTTGTTGTCATTTGGGGCCTTTTTCATGGACTGGTTTGTTATTTTTACTCATTTCAGCCCGGTTCAGTTCACTCCCGACCAAATAACTCGTGAAGGGATGGTCACTTGTTTATGTTTTTGGTACCATTGGATAGAGAATTAGAAGCTCTATAACATACTAAAAAATCAGAATTTTTGATTTAATGATAAAAAAGTTATGGTCTAAAAATTAAAAAATGTGATTTTTCGCTTTATCTTTATCGAGCATAACTTTTTTATCAATCAATCTAAAATTTTAAATTTTTTTATATTTTATAGTGTGTTTAATTCTCTATCCAATGGTACCAAGAAAGTTAAAGATTATGAGCCTCTTGATAAGTTATAGGGCTCGGGACAGGGTACACCCTAACTTACCGCGAGCCCAACTAACCGCAGAGCTATAACTTCGTTCAAAATGGTCGAATCCAGGACGACTGGGTATGGTTCGATTCAACTAGTCGAGGCGCATCGAACCATACCATGACGTCCTGGATTCGACAAATCTGAACGAAGTTATATCTCTGCGGTAAGTTGGGCTGCTCCCCTTGTGACTGAACTGTGTCGAGACTGAACTGAGGTTTACCCTTTTAAAAAATTAAAAAATAATTTTTTAAAGGTGCTTTTACCCGCATTTTTAACTTCATTACCTCCACATTGGTTAGAACTCAATTGTTATCGTATGATAATTCAAAGGCTTCAATTAATGGGGAATGATAACCAAAATAATGTTGAATCAACAATAACAAAAGGCGATGATTTGGAATCGTCTTATCCTTTAGTTGGTCGTTTAAGTTATAAGGAAACAAAAAAGAAGGTGGAATGTGAATGAGATTATGAGGGTGAGTTTAGGAGGGTTTGATAATTTTTAGTTTTTTTTAAACGTACAAAAATAGGGTTTCCTCACCTCTTTACTTGTAGGTACACCCCAACGTACCGTGAGTCCAATGTGCCGCCGGGAACTCTAACTTCGTTCAAAACAGATGGGTCGGAGTTCCGATTTCCGACATTTTTTCCTTTCCTCAAAATCTCA
Organism: Meloidogyne luci; assembly: GCA_902706615.1. Classification (NCBI taxonomy): domain Eukaryota; kingdom Metazoa; phylum Nematoda; class Chromadorea; order Rhabditida; family Meloidogynidae; genus Meloidogyne; species Meloidogyne luci. The sequence goes on along the minus strand of CACSLI010000303.1, from coordinate 11,459 downwards.
ATTTTATATATACTTTTAGCTTTTGTTAGTAGCGAATTTTATAGATTTCTGCCACAATTTACGCCCTAAACATTGCTATTAACGAAAGCTTGCTTTATTATAACTGATAAATTGCCCTTAGTAGCATTTCCCCATATTTTATTAATATTTTGTAAATATTTTAATAATCTTTAAAAAATTTTAACTCATCGATTCTTCCTCTTAATTATATTTTTGCTCACTTTGCCATCGAAAATATTTTTGTAAAATTTTTTTATTTTATTCTCGTCAAAGTTTAAAAATTGTTCTTGTCAAAACAAATGTTTTTTTCTCTTTTTATTAATAAATCATTATAATTTTTGTAAAGCATTAAAGATAAAATTTATTAACAAAGAAGCGAACATTTTTAATAATTTGAGGAAAGAAAAATGAGGGGGTATACGAACTTAAATTTTACCCAAGGAACCCCAATTTAAAAAATGCCCTATATGTACAATGCTATTAACGAAAGCTGGTTTTACTGATAAATCCCTCTTAACTATATTTTTGCTCACTTTGCCATATAAAAAATTCTTTGTAAAAATCTTGTCAAAATTGTCAAAAATGTTTTATTCTCTAGTTATTCGACGAAATTTTGTAAATTTAAGATAAAGTTGGGAACGGCTGCTTCAGTTTGTAAGGCATTTATTCACTGCTACATATAATGGAGCATAAAAAAGAAAGAGAAAAGAGAGTAAAAGAGAATTTTTCGTGCGTGCGGTAACGATATGTGTGACCCTAAATTGACATGGCGGTGATGCCCGTTTAATCGTGAAAGTTTCACCTGTGAACCTTACCAGACTGTTTGCGATTAAGTAGGGCGCACGCACGCACACAAACAAGTATCGATAGGGCACTTCCCAAAACGGCGCGAGGCCATAACGGCGCAAAGCTGCAACCTGCCGGAAAATTTCTGGCCCTCATCAACTTTGGCACCAATCTCTTTAGCTCGATGAGAGGAATTGTTTAATACTAAATTTTGTAAAATTCGGAACTCTTGAAGCAAGTTATGGCTTTGCGCCGTTATGGCCGCGCCCTCTTTTCGGGCGTGCCCCTTATCGATATATTCAGTTGGAAATTTTAATGGCTCCCCAAATTTTCCTAAAAATTAAAATTCTATAAATTTTCTTTAATTTTTAAATGTTTTGAGGCAGCATTGTCTAGGTAGAGATTAAATTCTTAATAAAGTTGGATCTTAATCTTAAAACACCCTTGGAATGAAAAATTTTGTACTTAAAATCGGGTGTATTACTGATAGTATTGTCACTCAATGGCCAACTAAATTAAAGGGATTATACATGTAACTAGAGATCGGACCGTACCGTAATAGGCCGTATTTTATCGGTATTTATCAGTATTCCGTATTGGTAGTACGGTACGGAATATGGTACTGTACAAAATTCCGATCTCTACATGAAACACATTAAATTGAGGGCTATTTATTATTGAAAGTAAGCCGAATGTTAGTAACATTAGATTGGAAATAATTATTAAAATTATGTTAAAATTTACTAAAACAATAAAAATTTCTCTTTAAAAAAGGATGTCATCAATGGCAAAATATTTACATTATTTTAAATACTTGGTTTGGAAGCAGGAGAAAAAACAACAAAACAGGTTTCACATTGTTATAAAATAAAAATATAGTAAATCTAAAAGGAGCCCGAGACCCCGGGGGCGGTGAAAGGCCCCCCTCCAGAGCCACCGTCCCCATCACCGAGGCTAAAACCACTGCAACCACCGTCCCTGTGAAAACAGCCACCTACCGTAAATGTTGAACCCTAGTTTAGACCCCATATTATTTTCCTGTCTATTTTTCTTGCAAATTTTATTTAAAAATTTTTTTATCTCAAACTTTTTCGGGAGAGATCTTCAAGCTGAGTAAATGTTGCTAAAATCATTGAAATATGACTTAAATTAACAAAGTGACTTAAATCCTAATCTAACTGATTTTGGTATTATTCACTCCTGCTTGAAGAGCTGGGTCGAATCAAATATTATAAATTATAGATCAAGCAAAAAAGCTCAAAATAGAATGAAAAATAGGAAAATGGTGGGTCTAAGCCAGGAATGAACGCATTGCGTTATTTGCGTTAAATTTTGGCCTTGCGTTGCGTTTTGCGTTTTTTGAGATTGTCTCTTGCGCTCATCCCTGGTCTAAACTAAAGTATTACCGTTTCCATCCCCAAGAAATCACGAAGATAAGATTCCCAACTTTGTTCAAATTTCTTGAAGAATTTCTATAATTTATTGTTAAATTTTAAGTTATATTGGTGCTCAAAAAATAAAGGTTGTAAAAGTTGCAGATCAGCCGTCCTCATCAAGGCTCACATGGAAAAACGTAAAATTTTAAATTTAATGTTTATACCCCACTTTCCCTCTCCCGAGGCTAGTACTTCATTAACCTAGATACCTGAATCCATGTCCCTATTTGTTGAAATCAGGATAATACCAAGGCTGGTCCCCCTCTTTATTAAGAATCCAAGCCCTGGAAAATCGGCGATTTAGAAGCAGGGTCGAAAATAAGAGATCCTAAAATCAAAAATTGTATCCTTAAAGACGTTTGTTGGGGTGGGTGAGGGGCAGAACTTCGAATGACAAAACTCAGTCCAGACAAAACTTCGACCGACAAAACTTCTTATTACCAAAACTTCGTCCAGCCATAACTTCGGCCAGACAAAACTTCGTATTACCAAAACTCTGTCCAGACAATACTTCGACAGACAAAACTCCGTCCTAGGAAAAAAGCTGCATTTTCAATTTTGCCTTTATATCGAAAAAAATGAAAAATGGCATTCAGAGAAGTGATCAACCAGAGATGTGGAACGATCAACCGAAGAGAGTGATCAACACCTGGAGGATGTTGGACAAGATCGATCAAATGACCTAGTGATCAAACCAACTCAGAGTGATCAAATGATCAACACAGAGTGATCAACAGTAAAGCAGCTGGGCTATAGCTATTTCTCTCCTTTAGCAAGTGCAAAAGGTTATTCGGCGGCTGGGAGCAAACCAGCATCTTCAGTAGACCGGACTGATGTGTTAGCCATTACACCACGTCGCCTACTGCATAGCCTTAGGAAATGAATAGCTATATGCTTTATACAACTGATAAACACAGTGATCAATTTATCAACATAGACTATCTAGTACTATCGATTTTGAACTTTTCAATTTTGAATTTTAATTATGGTTCTAGTAATGTTTTCAATTATCAATTTTCAATTGTCAATTATTCAAGAACTCATCTATTTAGTATCACACGTAGATCAGACTATCTAGTACTATCGACTTTAGTATGAAGTTTCAATTTTCAAGTTTCAATTTTCAACTCTCAATTTTCAACTAAGCTTTAACTATACAACTTTTCAATTTTGAATTTTAATTATGGTTCTAGTAATGTTTTCAATTATCAATTTTCAATTGTCAATTATTCAAGAACTCATCTATTTAGTATCACACGTAGATCAGACTATCTAGTACTATCGACTTTAGTATGAAGTTTCGAGTTTCAATTTTCAACTCTCAATTTTCAACTAAGCTTTAACTATTCAACTATCAACTTTTCAATTTTGAATTTTAATTATGGTTCTAGTAATGTTTTCAATTATCAATTCTCAATTGTCAATTATTCAAGAACTCATCTATTTAGTATCACACGTAGATCAGACTATCTAGTACTATCGACTTTAGTATGAAGTTTCGAGTTTCAATTTTCAACTCTCAATTTTCAACTAAGCTTTAACTATACAACTTTTCAATTTTGAATTTTAATTATGGTTCTAGTAATGTTTTCAATTATCAATTTTCAATTGTCAATTATTCAAGAACTCATCTATTTAGTATCACACGTAGATCAGACTATCTAGTACTATCGACTTTAGTATGAAGTTTCGAGTTTCAATTTTCAACTCTCAATTTTCAACTAAGCTTTAACTATACAACTTTTCAATTTTGAATTTTAATTATGGTTCTAGTAATGTTTTCAATTATCAATTCTCAATTGTCAATTATCAATTTTAAATATTCAATTTTAATTATGAATATAGTAAATAAGTTTTCAATTTTCAATTCTTAATTTTCAATTCTCATTTCCAATTCTCATAAATATACTATCGCACACATTAAGGTACCTTTTTCATTACCATTACCGGAAACTCATCTCAACCATTGATGGGTCCTCCGCTTTCAAACTATTGTGTGATCGTTTTTCAAGCACATTGACACTCTTTCTTTTTCTCATTGAAGGCCTTTTCTCTTGCCTATTTCTGTAACTCTTTACTTCCATCCATTACCAGAGCCTTTTCACACATTACGAACCTTTTCCCTTGACAAATTATTGGACACTTTTCTTTTGACCATTCCTGGAACTCTTTTCTCAGTCCATTATGGGAAAACCCTTATCAGACGAATACCAAAGTTAAAAATCTAAAATACAATCAATTAACAAATAAAAACAAAGAAACAAATTTAAATGACACATAAAAAATCCAAAAAATACACACTATTTTTCTTTTTGGGATATTCTGTCATTTTTAATCAAAAATAAACATAACGCCAAACAAAAAATTAACAACGCCAAAACTCTAAAATTTAATATAGGATTTTTCTTAGAATCGATTCTCAAATTTTCTAGCCTCATTCATAATTTAAAAATTTTTATTTAATTTATAATTTAGATAGCTTCGCTAATTGTTGATAGAATTCAAATGTTTTTTTGCAATATTTGCAGGTTTTTATTCTGTTGTATCCTGATTACAAGACATAGTTCTTTGTTTTGGATTTTTAATTTTTTCACGGTTTATTGACTATCAGGATACAATATTATGCGATTTTTTTCTACTAAATTTAATTTAGACTTTCAAAATGGGCGATCGTTATTTTATGCATCATTTTTGTTGTGTCAATTATTATTATTGGGTATTTTTCGAAGAAATTTATGGATGCAGAAAAGGTTCTTTTTAAATAAATATTAGATTTTGGGATTGATGCACTTTACTGGGCGATTTTAGATGTAGACAATTACGAAATAGCTCGATGAGCTGCCGATTTCACCAAAATTACTCCTGGGAAACAATTCTGAGCCGAGCTACAGGGCTCGAAATGGTCAAAATCAATATAGGGATAGCGAAGACCAAACAGGCCGCTTCACGGTGGCGAAAATCATCCGGCTTCCTCCGCAACTTCCTCCGCGACAACTTTTTCCACGAAAGGGGTTTAAGACAATTGGTCATAACTTTCTTCAGTCATCGAATCAAGCTGATTTGACCATTTTGAGCCATGTATTCTGCTCAGAATTGTTTCCTCGGACTAGTTTTGGCGTGATTCAACTAAACTCATCGAGCTGCACGAGATTCGACTCACATCAGCTCGTTGACATAAAATTGTCCAAATCTAAAATCGCCCAGTAAAGTGCACTTTACCCGATTTAAAACTTTCGGCTATTTATTTTTGCTGATGCGGAGGATTCGAGGCACAGCAGCGGAGCAAGAAGATTACGTACCATGTCCGGCATGCTCCGCAGCAGCACAAATATTTGACACAACCTGCTCTAATCATGCTTAAATTTTTCAGCCACAAACACCTCAGTACATGGCTTTAACTGCAACAACTAATCAGTCAAAGGTTGTAATTTTATAATTCTCTAATTTAATTTGTTCTTAAATTAGTCTGTTGATCTCAGTCTTGTTGAGAAAGTGACGAAAATAACGACCATGGAAGTTATTTCGAACATGACAACGACTGCCCTTGGTGTTATAATTGGACTTTTCTGTTTTCTGGTTACTGTTCTTGTACTACTTTTCCAGCTCCTTGCGTCGCAAAATAACGAGAAGTTTGACCAGATTAAGGACCAAAACAAGGAGAAATTTGAACAAGCAGAGAGGGAAAATGAACGAAGACATCAATCTAACGGAGCTATGATGGATTTACGTTTTCAATTGATCGAGCAGAGGCTCTTTCCTCACCAACCAGTATATTTATTTTTAATAAGCTAGGGTTTGAATTTAAAAATAGGGATGGAATAGCCCTTGTTTTTATTCACAAATTGATCGATCAATTCGAAATCCTCCTTTTATACTTGTTAGTTCAATATCAAACGATGGGGAAATTCGTTTTAAATAGCATTTCTTCTTTTCCTAATAATTGTAGGAATCCTGTAAGAAGTCTCGGGCTTTCGTTTTATTCTAAAATTCTTATTTTAGACTCACCACCATGCCCCTAATATTATTCAAGCAATTCCTCCACCAATAATATTTCCGCCTCATAATCCATTAATTCCCGGCACAACTACAACATCTCGTCCTCCACCAGTTGTTCCCACATGCGTTCATGGTACTCCAATTTCATCCCATTTTACATCAAAGTGGTGTGCTTGTTGTCGTCGCCAGAGTCGTGAATCCGTACAGCAGCAACAAGCTGAGGTTCTAATTTCTCAACTCCTTTTACTTAACGGGTTGCACTTGGTCATTCAAAATTGATTTTTTTCCTTTACTATTTTTTGGTGTTTTTTCAGCCTTCTGCGCCTGTTCCTGGTCCATCCGCTGCCCTCTCTGTTCATGGTCAATTTCCTTTAACAACTGCACCACTTATTTCCTCTCTTTCTGAGCAATCTACTTCAACAAATCTGCCTCCAGCTCCGACTTCTTCTCAATGTTTAATTAATACTAAAAGCGAACAAGCTGTTTACAATCCTAGTGCTGTGACAGAGTCTATCGACGGTGATAAGACTACGCAATAGACGGATTAATAGAAAACTTGTTTTTCATAGACTCGATCTCGTTAATTATAAAAAATAATTTATACAAATTTCCAAAAATTTTTTGAAATTTCAAAAGAAAATTTTTAGAAAAAAATTTTTGAAAAAATTTTAAAGAAATACCAAAAAAATTTTAAAGAAAATTCAAAAAAAGATTTTTTTGAAAAGTTTTGAAAAAATTTCAAAGAAATTTCAGAAAAATTTTTTAGACAGAAAATTTTTGAAAAATGTACTAATTTTTATTTCTGAAAAAATTTTCCAAAAAAAATTTTTGGAAAATTTTTTTTGGATTTGTGCCAAATTCCTATAAATAAAAAAATATTTTTTTACAATTTCAATTTTCGGAAAAAAATTTTATTTAGCAAAGAAGTCTATTAAAATAATGAGTATAATAATTAAATGGCATTTAGTGAGGCTGCTCAAAAAAAATTTTTTTTGGAGTATAATACGAGCAACCTCTCACTGAATATATTTCTTTAAATCCTCTATTATTTTTACAAGTCTGAAACAGCTGCATCAGTTTCTAAGGCACCCATTCGCCTCCATAAAGTGTGGCATCTCCGGCAAAGTAAGTGTTCTCCTATGGGATAACATTTGTTTTGGGTTTCGTTGCTTAATTGCATTCCACAGCCCTTTTAATAAAAGGAAATTTAAAACACTAGCTAAATTTAAAAGGGAGAACCTCGCAACAATAACACTGAATATGATACTCCCGATCCTCAACAACGATTCTTACAATTTTGCCAAATTCCTAGAAATTTGAAAAAAATTTCTCGATTTCAAAAAATTTTTTGAAAAAATTCAAAAAAAAATTCAAAAAAAATTTCAAAAATTTCGAAAAAATTCAAAAAATTTTTTGTAAAATTTCAAAAAAATTTTGGAAAAAAATTGAAAATTTCTGAAAAATTTTGAAAAAAATTTCATAAAGATTTTTCAAAATTTTTTTTCGCATACATTCACAGCATTAATAGCCTTTTTGCAAGCGCGACAATGGGTAACAAAATAGCGCTCATAATCATCCATGCAAATAACACCTTCACCATTCTGTTCAACTGTAAAAGGAATTCCATCCAAACAACGCGAACATTTTTGACAGCGAAAACAGGCTGGGTGAAATGATGCGCCCAATGCTTGTAAAACCTATGTTTTTATTAATGTTTTTTAAAATTAATTACATACAACATTAGTAATTGCTTTTCCACATGTTTTGCATTCCAATAAACTCGAGGGAGATTGAGCAGAAAATAATGTTCCGGGAGATGTTTGGGGTGTTGTTGTTTTTATTTTTTGTTTTTCTCTCTGTTCTCTTTCTCTTGTTTCATCATCATATCTAATAATTGATGTTGCTAATGATTTTAGAGAATGTTGGGAAGAGTTTGTTGATGTTTTGTTTGTTGTTGTTGGGTTGTTTGCTATGTTTGTTGTTGTGTTTGTTCTGTTTGTTGTTGAGTTATTTGTTGTTGAGTTTGTTTTGTTTGTTGTTGTTGAGTTATTTGTTGTTGATGTTTTGTTTGTTGTTGTTGGGTTGTTTGTTATGTTTAATGTTGAGTTTGTTTTGTTCATTGTTGAGTTTGTTTTGTTTGTTGTTGTTGTTGAGTTATTTATCGTGTTTTTGTTTGTCGTTAGTCTTGTTGAGGTGTTTGTCGTGTTTGTTTTATTATTTGTTGTTGTGTTTGTTTTATTGTTTGTTGTGTTTGTTGTTGGGTTTGTTGTTGTTGAGTTATTTGTTGTTGTATTGATTGTTGGGGTGTTTGTTTTGTTGTTTGTTGCTGGGTTGTTTGTTTTGTTTGTTGTTGAGTTTGTTATGTTTATTGTTGTTGTGTTCTTTGTTGTTGAATTGATTGGTGGGGTGTTTGTTTTATTGTTTGTTGTTGTGTTTGTTGGTGCTGAGTTATTTGTTGTTGTTTTTGTTTTGTTGTTTGTCGTGTTTGTTGCTGAGTTTGTTGGTGTTGAGTTCTTTGTTGTAGAATTGATTGTTGTTGTGTTTGTTTTGTTGTTTGTTGTTGTGTTTGTTTTATTGTTACTTTCAAACAATTTGTTTTTGTCAAGTATTGGAGCAGGCGACTTTTGTTTAGAAAATTGTTGGGAAGGGGAAGTTGTTTGTTCAAGTTTGTTTTGAGGGGAAAGGTGTGGGGAAAAGTGAGGGGAAGGATGTTGTTGCCGTTTTGGGGAGTAATGATTTTGGCTTTGTTTGTTTAGTTGGTCTTTTTCCTATAAAATGTTTTGATGTTTATGTATAATAACGACAGTTAAATTACCCCAGTATTGAGGGATTTTCTAGCTGTAGCCCCATTATTTATTTCGTATTCCTGACGGGTACTAGAGGCAGAAGAGGTTGTTAGTGATGTTGGCAGGGAAACATAGGAGGAAGAAGGGACATTTTTGACACAAAGTCTGTCACTGATTTTTGTTTTCCTTTCAAAATCTTCAAATTCTAATTCCTCTAAAAATATTTTTTAAGATTAATCTTAAAAACTAGATAGTTCACCCAATATAGCCATTTGTTCCAAGGCCGCTTGGCCCAACTGACTCACTTCCTCCACCGTATCAACCGCTCTTTGTTGCTGCCAACGCATTGCTTCTTTTGCCTTTTCCAAAATTTTTTGTTGTTCCTCTTCATTTTTTTGGTCTTGAAGAATTTTCCGGCGAGATTCTGAGAATTCCTTGCGTTTGAGAGGAGAATTTTTGGAATAGATTGGTGAACGGGAATAGGAGGAAGAGTTGGAAGAAGTGGAGGAAGTGGTGGAGTGGGAGGATGATGCAGAAGTTGTGGCAATTGTTGGGGAGGATTGAGGGAGTTTTTGGGGTTGTTTGGTATTAATTATAGTGTTGTTGTTGGCTCCATTTTTTAGTAAAGCGTTTTGGACCAACGAAGCAGATATCTTTAAGATAAGGGAAAAAAGAAAATTTTTTTCAAGCAAAATATCACGGGTCACTCAGCTCAGTGCCGGTCACCCAGCTCAGCTTAGTCACCTTACCTCAGTTTCGACCCTATAACTCATGAAGGGATAGTCATCTCTTAATGTTCTTGGTACCAATGGATAGAGCATTAAATAAGCTACAATAGCGCAAAAAAATCAAAATTCTTGATTGGCTGATAAGAAAGTTATGATTTAAAAACTAACTTTTCCCAAAAATGTGATTTTTTGGCGTTTCATCGATCATAACTTTTTTATCAATTAGTATAGGGTTTTGATTTTTTGAAAGCTTATAGAGTATTTAATTCTCTATCCAACGGTACCAAAAACAGTAAAAATTATCAGCCCCTTCATGAGTTATAGGTGCCGGGGCTGAACTGTATCGAGACAGAACTGAGGTGTACCGGGCACTTTATCAGTCACAACTTTTTTATCAATCAGTCGAAAATTTTGATTTTTTGAAATATTGTAGAGTATTTAATTCACTATCCAACGGTACCAAGAACATAAAAAAATGACCATCCCTTCATGAGTTATATGGTCGGGACTGAACTGAATCGGGACTGAACTGAGGATTTTGAACTAATTTTAAAGCAAAAAAATTTACAATTTTAGTGGGTCCATTACAAGACGACCCTCTATTTGTTGAGAATGCCCATTCTTTTTTTCTATTTTGTTCCTCAACACCTTGTTGTTTCTCTACTAGTTCAGGAATATTAATTTTATTTTCCTCGGGATACTCATTAAATCCATTCTCGAATCCATTTTCACGTGCAAAAGTAAAATTTCTGGTTGTTGTCTTTGTCGTAAAATTCCCACTGTTAAACACAACAGGGGAACAAGAGCCTGATTGGGGGTTAGAAGAACACCCACTAGTTGAGGAATTTGAGGAACGAACAAGAAAAGTTGTTCCAGTTTTGGAGGAATCTTCCTCGTCTTCCTTTTTGAATGAACTTTCTTTGTTGTTGTTGGGGACTGGTTGGGCTATTGTTGAATGTTCAATAATCTCCCATGGAGGTCGATTGATTCGTGGTCTGTTTATTTGGAGGATCTGTGGAAAAGGGGAATATATTAGCATAAATATTTTTTTTAAATTAGTCGACTTCTGGGTAGGGTGGAGGATCTGGATAAGCGATATCTATTTAAGACACACCTTCCTTATAAGAGACATTTCCTTATAAGAAACATTTTCCTAAGCCCAAGGATGTCACAGGGCGGGAAAGCTGCAGAAGCGATACCTCCTATCTATGATACCCTTTATGAGGGACATTTTAGGCCTCTAGGAACCTATCCTATGGTGAGGAACGAGCCTGTGCGCCATGAGTTTGGCGCACCACATGAGAATTTTGGCGCACATCCCACGTATAAAGGTAATAGACAATCGTTTAGCAAAACCATCTTTAATATGGACACTCAAAAAGCTCTGTAAAATAGACCCCTCTAAGTTATAGACACTCAAAAAGCTCGGTAGAATGGACCCTTCTTTGTTATGAACAGTCAAAAAGCTCAGTAAAATGGACCCCTCTTTGATATAGACACTCAAAAATCTCTGTAAAATAGACCCTTCTTTGATAAGGACACTCAGAAAGCCATGTAAAATAGACCCTTCTTTGATAAGGACACCCTAGCCTCACGTTCTAAAAATCTCAATTTTACAGACACTCGATATAATAGACGCTTTATATCGCTACTTTAAAATCGGATTTGAAAATTAGTTATTAAATTTGGGGGTTTAAAAATATATCAGTACCGAATCCCTCAACATA